>JAQPPZ010017082.1:8680000-8891542 GCA_028583015.1 Wollemia nobilis | reverse complement strand
CTACAATTTATTTTAATTTAGTCATGCCTAAGTTTGGAATCGTATTATTGCCTCTCTTGCAGAATGTCTACAAATATGGTGCTCATTATGGGAAGTCTCAAGTACAGAAAAAGAGATGCTGATAACTTGGCTACAAGATTTGAACATACATGGAAGAGTCATCTATGGTAATGAAATTAAAATAAAATATCTAATTTGATGTAAGGGTAAAATAGAAATATCCATAAATTGGTTTACCAAAATTAATTTTGATGCTGCTTCTGAAGAAAACATGGGAAAATATAGTGGAGGTGGTGTTTTAGAAACAATGAAGGAAAATTTCTCCTCACTCATAATCATATGAAACTTCAACTAACAACTATACAGAGGGTAGGACACTTGTTACATGGATTAAATTGCAATAGAAAACATATGGAAATATTTCAATTGAAGGGGATTAAAAAATTATCATCAAAAGTGAACAAAATGGATGTGGAAATTGGATAAAAAAATAATATTATTGCTTATATTCATAACCTATTACTAGAGTTAATATCTTTGAAGTATGAGCATATATATATAGAAGGAAATCAGGTAGTAGATAATTTAACCAATTGTGGAGTTGATCTTCATATTAGTGAAATTCAAAATTTAGAAGGTAATTGGACAAGGGAAATTTTATCTCTTAATCAAAATAATGTCAAGGAGTAGACTGTGAAAATATAGCACTTTGAGGAAGTTGAAAAATATATTTAATAAAAAATAAAAATTTGTAATTAAAAACATGTAGGATATGGTTTAATTAACATACTAAAAAATGCAATGTTTTGTTATTTGATGAAAGTAGCCCCAAATAAAATCCACATATAACTTATTAAAGAAAAAACAATAACAAGAAACAATTTAAGGTAAATAAATGAGGAATTACGAAATGTATTCAAGTTACATGGTACTATAATGCACATATTGATAGGGTAATATGAAAAATATAAGAATAATATTAACAAGGTCAGAATTGGGAGAAACATTTTGAACGATGTTGGGAGCTCTGGAAGAAAAATATAGGGCATCATTTGGGTAGACTAAGTGCTTTCTGGTTGTTGAAAAATTGAAGATAATATTGTTGCCTCAGGAGGGCCCAATGGGGACACCTTTAGATACAATTTTATAGAGATAAAGTTATTTTGTAGAATTGTTGAAGGAAAAATCTCCAATAAAGACTAAAGAAGCACAAAACTGCATTAAAAATACTCTTTACAGTTGCTCAAAAAAGATTAACATCTCAAAGAGTCAATGGATGCTTGCCACAATCATAATCAAGGCCAAATATTATCATTGAGTAGAGGATGGTATAAGAGATAATATTATATAGAGCTAATAATGATCTAATCTATAAATTCATGGGTATTCGCCCTACTCTAAATTTTATGCATTTTTGGGTTTGGAAAAACTATGAGCCTCTTGGTGAGTATTATTTGTGCTTTATTTGTAATGGATATTTTATTATTAGTTTTTCTCACTTGCTGATATAAATAGGGTTTTTGAATTAGAAAAGAAGAATCATGGTTTGATAGGATTATTTGTTCAGCTTTGGAGAGTGGGATTTGATTCTTGAATTGAACCCATTACTGTCCTAGTTTGGATCCATATGTATGCACTTCCAATGGAGTTCTGGAGTGATCATGTATTGGAAATCATCAATAATACCCTTGGAAGATATTTGGATGTTTCTAGAGATACAATAGAAGGAAACACAACCGTTTACGCTATATTATGCGTAGAAATGGATCTCAGCTAACCTTTGCTAGTAGAGGTTGAAATTGAACTTGCATGACTATCTTGGATTCAACAATTAGATTATGAGGTATTGCCCTTCAAGTGTAGAGTTTGCCAAAAATATGGCCATTTGGCCCATCTTATCCAAACAATATGAACACAAAAATGGAGGCTCCTCTAGGAATATCAAATATTCTTAAGGAAGGCAAGTCAATAGTCAATAAAGAAACAACCAATATTTTTGAGGGTAGAGAAGCATTGGAGATGGTTTTAAAAAATCCAAAATAAGGATAAGGTAAAAGAAATAATATGGCAAAGAGCACAGCCAAATCAAGCCCTCAAATAGGTATGAGTTCTTCAAGACACTAGTGGACCAATAAGAAGAAAAATTATGGAAGGAGTGGATGGGAATAATTTTGTGTTCAATACCCTCTTTCACCTCCTCCTATCCTAGAGTAGGTAATAGAGTGTAGTGAGTTACCACAGTTAGATATTGTAGGGTATTGATAGTGCATAACCAAGAGCAACTAATAATTAAGAATTTCATCATGGGTATATAAAAAAAGAACAAAGAAAAGCAAAATCTAGGGATAACTCAGGTGGAAAAGAGATCAAAGAATATCAAATCTTAAGGAGTGGGTAGAAAATAAAATAAGGAATTGATAGCAGTTCAAGGAGACAAATTGATCACTGGGGATTGGTGAGGCCAATAGACTCTTACTAGTCTCAAGGTAACCAATCATTATATAATCATGGATTTTTATGGGTTTACATAATAGAACCCATCAATCTATTGTTCGAATACTCTTAAGAAAAAGTAAAATAATTTTTTTTCTTATCCAAGAGACAAAAATGTTGTTGGATCTTATGTGTAAAATAATAAGTAGACTTTGGAGGGGTGTTGGTCATGTGGAAGTGGTTACCCAAGGGGTCTCAGGGGGGATAGTTACCTTTTGTAACTCTCTTGAATGGACAACAATAGAACATATAGCTTGGAAGGGTGTCTCCAAATCATATTTTAGGAACCATGTGACAACTAAGAAGGTTTTAATCATAAATTTTTATGGGGCTCAAAACCTAGATGGTCAGATTCATCAATGGAAAGCGGTGCATAATATGAGAGTATCGAGGGAGGATTTAGACTGGATTTTTACTTGGGGATTTTAATGCTAAATTATCATCTAGAGATCAAGAAGAGGGAACCCCAATTTTGGATCCAAGGTATCGACTTATGATTGCCCAAGTCCATGCATTACACTTGGTGTATATTAAATGTCCCTGAACCAACTATACTTGGAGTAATAAGAGGAGGAAGACACATAGTAGGAAGGTGAAGTTAGACCATTTTTTCACTTCAGAGGAGGCATTTGTGAAATGGAATCTAAAATTCTAGATTTTAGAGGGTCCAATTTTAGATCACTTTCCCATTCTATTGGAATGCGGGATCAAGATAGGACATCATCACAATCCATTTAGATTTGAAAAAAATTGGTTACAAAAAAAGGAACTTTGAAAGAAAATTCCATAATGGTGGGAAGAGGGATGTTCAACATATGGGATAACAATGTTTAGATTCTACAAGTAGCTTCATTATGTCAAGGATCAACTGAAACAATGGAGGTAAGTTAACAAGACAAACTTATAGGTCCAAAGAGCTCAATTGGTGGCCCAAAATGGGATGAGGTTAAAAAATACTTCAAAGAAGGAACATTTATAGAGCAACTCAAAGAAGAGGATGATGCATTGTGTAAAGTGGTTGAGGATATTGAAAACTAAGCGGAGATATACTGGAAATGGAAAGTAAGAGACACTTGGTTATTAGAAGGTGATAAAAACTCCAATTTTTTTTAGTGTGCTTCTTGTGCTAGGAGACAGAGGAACAAGATGAAAACTCTTTAGGATGAGAACAAACATTCCTTTGATACAATACCAAGTATACATTTCCATTCAATGGATTATTTTGCTAAATTGTTTAAGGAAATTATAGTGCAAGATGAAAGGTTCAAAAATAAGTTCTTGTTTTCATACTCTCTATTATATCTAAAGAAGAAAATTGGACCCTACTTTAACCCATTGATAGAGAGGAATTGAAGAAAGTATTTTGTGGAATGAGTATTGAAAAAAACACTAGGTCTAGATGGATTTCTAATTTATTTTTTTAAAAACTTCTGGTACAACTTGGAGGAGGATGTAATGGTTGTTATAGAGGAGTCCAGAGGTGGTAAAAGAATGCTTAAAACATTAAATAATACATTTATTTCCTTAATTTTGAAAGGGGAGGAGGAGGTACATATTTTATATTATAGACCTATTGCCTTATGTAGTATCATATATAAAATAATCACAAAGGTAATGGATGAGAAGCTATAACCTCTCCTACATAACATTATATCCTCAAAGAAAGGGGGTTTTGTAGAGGGTAGGTAGATCTTGGATGGTGTGGTTCTATCTCATGAGGTAATCCACTCAATGAAAATATTTACCAATAGATAAATGTTCATAAAATTAGATATGTCAAAGTCTTATGATAGGGTGGAGTGGAGCTTCTTATCAAGGATGATGGTAGCCATTGGTTTCTCTTAGAATTGGATAGAATGTGTCATGATTTGTGTATCTACTCTGACATACTTAGTTTTAATCAAAGGCATTACCTCACAACCATTTATAGCTACTCAAGGCCTTTGTCAAGGAGATCCTTGTTCCCCTTATATTTTTCTCATATTAGCTGAAGGCCAGGGTAGACTCATCTTAAGGAGAAAACAACAAGGTTTACTAATAGGTATTAAGGTGTGTGAGGAGGTTTTGACTCACCTATAGTTTGTGAATGACAGAATATTGATGGGAGTGACTAACTTTAGAGAAGCAATAATTATTAGAGATACTCTTAATGTTTGCCTTAGGGACAAAAACCAAGTCATCAATGAAAAATCCAAACTAGCATTTTTCAATATTGATCGAAGGCTTTAGGACATAATTTTAGAGATCTTGGGATTCATGAGGACTTCTCTCCTAGTGGTATATTTGGGGGTCCCTTTGCATTTTAAAAAATTAAAAATAGATATATGGAGGAATATTTTGGATCGCATCAAAGAAAAATTTAATCATTGGTCTCACAAATGGTTAAGCTATGGGGGTAGATTAACTTTTTTACAATCAGTCATTTAGGCCATGCCAATTTATAAAATTTATATCCTTGCTACACCACATACCATATGAAAAGAGTTAGACAAGATGGATAGAAAATTTTTATAGGGAGGAGTAAAAGAGGAGAGAAAATGGGCCTTAGTAGGTTGGTATAAAGTAAGCCAACTTCTTTATTCAATAGATTTTTAACTATTAAATATTTGGGATAGGTGAACCCAAATGAGGTGAGTCATTTCCTTTTGGATGATAATGAGTTCTTAGTATGACAGGCTCTAAAGTTAGGATCTTAGGTAGTGAAAGATGTATTATTTTTGAAAGTGAGGAGAGGGGAGAAGGCATAATTTTGGATAGATTAATGGGATCAATACCCACCTATCATTGTTGAATTTCTAGAAATACAACTAGTAAAAACAACCATGGAAAGAAGGGGTTGGATCTAGATTAAAAGTTATTTCAACATTAGTCAACTGAGGGATTATAAGTTTAAGTAGTTTAAGAAGCTGTATGAGTGGCCAATTCTAATCCCTCTAAAATTGACACCCATCATGACTAAAATCTTGGCAACAATATTTCTCATAGAAAGAGATGAGGATGAATTACCTTGGGTCTATGGGAGGCTTCGAGTCTACACAATGAAGGATGGATATGATAAGATCCTTCCAGAACCCCCCCCCCTCATGCATGTTATGTTGAGGATTGAAGAAAGATTTAGCAATCCAAGGGTTGGACAAAAGTAAACTTCTTTTCCTGGTAGTTCATGCACAATGGAATTCTTACTTTTGATAATTTGAGCCATAGAGGAATTATTGATCCATATCAATGTGTTTTATGCTACAAAAATGAGTAAAAATTTGACCACTTGATGTTTGAGTGCCCCTTCACATGCCAGATATAGAAGCGATGGTTTTTATCTTATAAAATTTGAACTAATGGTGATTTGAATTTTACTAATATTTGGGAAAGACGAAAGAGGGGTATATTTAAATCTAAAGCTCTTTCTATTGGTTGAAAGCTTGGATTAAACTTCGTTTGGTGGTAAATGTGGTTGGAGAGAAATGATATAATTTTTAGAGAAATATTTTCATCCTTAGATAGCATTTGCTAGGTCATTTGGAGAAAAGTCATAGAAAATATGGTAGTGTATGATAAAGAGAAAACTTAGGATGATATAGGGACAATGGAGAAAGAATATAAAGTGCGAGAAGGGGCAGAATAAAGCTAGTTGGAAATCGCCTCCATAAGGTTGGAGTCAAATTAATACTAATGGAGCTACAAAATGCAATTTGAGTAGAGCTAGAATTGGAGTGGTCTACAATAATCATGTTGGGACAATGCTCGATTGAGAAATGCAAGTATTGGGAAGGGCCATGAATAATGAAGTAGAATACTTAGCCATCAAATATGCTTCTATCTAGATGGTAAAATCCTAGATTCATATTCTCAAATATTGGTAGGTGCTTTGGATTGCATGAGAAAATTTTCTTTGAAGACATGGAGGTTGAGGATTCTTGTCACTCAAATCAAGGAATTATGGATGGAATTAGATGATGTTATTCTATTTTATGTGAGTAGAGATCTAAATAAAGTGGTAAAATTCCTGGCTAAGATGGGTACTAAGAATGAGGTAAGGATTCAGTGGCACAATGACATGGCTATTAAGGATGAAAGGATTAGGTAGGTTGATGAGCAAATCCAATGTTTAGCTAATTTGGACATCCATTGTAGAAATATGGTTTAGAAGATTTGGTTCCAATGTAGATCTTCTTTTACTATTGTAAATAGGTGGACAACCATTGTAGAAATATGGTTTAGGAGATTTTTCTCCAGTGTATATATTCTTTTACTACTGTAAATAGGTGGACAACCATTGTAAAAATATGGTTTAGGCTATTTAGATCCAATGTAGATCTTATTTTACCACTTTTAACATGTGTTCTCATCGGCTAAGACTAGGAGGAGTCTCATCCCAAATTGTAAATAATATTTGTTTTAATATAAGTTTTTCAAATTCTTTTTCAAAATAAATATTAACAAGGTCAGGTCAATAGATATATATTATAGATAAAGCATTTTTTTTCTTATTTAGAATGGATTTTTAACAATTTTTTGAAACAATATTAAGGGTACCTTTTTGGTTGAAGATTATTTTACAATAAGACACATAAACAATAAAATTTACTTAAGAAAGAAAGGAAAAATCATTATAGTAAAATAACTCACAATATTATGGTTCTGTGAAGCTACGTTCGGTCCATATAACCATAGCAAGATACTATAATTCCCAATAACATATAAGTATCATTTAAATGTATGTAGCCTCCATTACATTATTGAGATATCAACTCGAACTTACACAATAGTAAATAATAATTACAATTACATTGCAAGTGAGTTGTTCTACCAAAATTAGATTTAAATATTGAAGTTACAAATATATTCACTATATTAATTACAGTGGTCTTGAATTTACAATCCAACGAAAGAGATTTTGATTCTTGATCCAGCCAACTACACCTCTAAAATATCTGGCATTCATGATGCTATTTGCTCCGTCATCACCAATCAATCAACTCAATTATGTCACAAAAGGTGAAATTATCCTTGAGCACACTAAGATGGGAATGTCATAGGGATCTGGCTAACTCTTTCCTTCTTTTCGTCAACATGGCTAAGCTTGGGATTTAGATTTGAAATGCTATAAATTTACTTGGAGTAACCGTAGAGCTGGTTCTAATCTCATTCTAAGTATATTGGATAGGGTGTTTTTCTTTCTTCCAGTTTTAATCTGTTTGATGATGCTTTGCTCACTACCCTCCCTAGGGTTGGGTCTGACCATAATCCACTTTGGCTTGAAGTTCCTGATGGTTTACCATTTTTTCCATGGCCTTTTAAATTCGAGGTTATGTGGACATCTCATCCATATTTTGAGTCCAACGTTAGAGATTGGTGGTATGAATATGTTTTTGGGAGTGGTATGGTCAAATTATCTATTAAATTATGGAAATTGAGAATCAATCTCAAAATGTGGAACAAATTTATGTTTGGTAATATTTTTAGAGAAAAGAAGAGGTTGGTTGATCAGCTAAGTCAGTTGGAAGTTGATATGGAGATTCATGGGAGTTATGAGGAATTATTATGGGAAGAGAAAGTCCTTCTCTCTGCTTTCCATAATAAGCAAGCGGATGAGGAGCTTCATTGGAAGTAAAAATCTAGAGAGTTATGGTTAAATGAAGGTGATAAGAAATATCAGTTGTTTTATGCCTCTACTCTTCAACGATGTAGTAGAAACATAATTTGTGAGATAAAATTACCTTCGGGGGGTGTTACTATTGATGCTATGGAAATCAAGGAGGAAGCAGTTAATTTGTTCAACTCTTTATTATGTTTATTGACAGAACGTAACTGTGGTACATAGAACTTTTTGATGAAGGCTATTCTAAGATTAGTTACTAATGACATGAATTCCAGTTTGCTAGCTCCTTTCTCAAATGAGGAAATTTATAAATCTTTGTTATCCATAATCCCTCTTAAAGCACCTAGGCCAGATGGTTTTCCACCAGTTTTTTTTCCCATAGGTATTGGCACATTTGTGGTGAGGATGTCTGTTATGCTATTAGAGATACCCAGTATTTGGAGATCTCTAAGGCTATTAATTCTAATATCTTGGATCTCATTCCTAAGAGAGATTCAACATCCTCCTTTAATGATTTTTGGATGATTAGTTTGTATAACACGATATACAAAATTTTAACTAAAGCTATTGTTAATAGGTTGAAGCCCATCCTTTTGCTTCTTATTGATGATGCCCAATGCACGTTTGTGCCAGGTGATGAATTTGACGAAGCAATTGACCATTCTCATTAATTTCAAATATAAAGGTTACAATTGGTTACAAGTTGGTTCTAACCAATTAGTGGTTATTCAACCAAATTGGAGAGCGCCTATGAGCGCTACTTTTGGTAAAAATAATGTAATATAACATAATATTCTAACATCCCCCCTTATTACATTATTGGCAAATCCCAATTGTATCTCAAAATTTTTCATATTTGATACGCCCAAGTGCTTTGGTAAAGATATCTGCAACTTGATCATCAGTAGAAATGTATTGAAGTTGTATATGGTGCTTTGGAACTTCATCTCGAATAAAATGACATCCGGTATCAACATGTTTGGTACGTTCATGAAAGATTGGATTTTTGACAAGATTCAAAACACCTTGATTGTCGCAAAACAAATGAAGAGGAAGATTCTTTGGAAGGCCCATGTTTGTAAGAATGCGACTTAACCACATTATCTCGCAGATCGCTTCACTGGCTGCACGATATTCTGCTTCTGTAGAAGATAAAGCAACCACATGCTGCTTCTTACTGTGCCATGAGATAGGTCCAGATCCTAGATGAAAAACATATCCAAAAGTGGATTTACGATCATCAATAGATCCGGCATAATCTGAGTCTGTGTATCCCAATAAGAAAAAATATTATTCTTTCTATATTCCAGACCATAATTTGTACTACCATGAACATAATGAAGCACTCTTTTTGCTGCTTTCCAGTGTGTCATCTTAGGCTCTTGCATGAACCTTGAAAGATATCCCACAACAAAACTGAGATCTGGTCTGGTATTTGTCAGATATAGGAGACTCCCAATCAATTGGCGATAGAGAGTACCATCTACCTGAGGTGACTCATCATATCGAGATAACTTAAGTCCTTGCTCCATGGTAGTTGCCTTTGACTTACAGTAGTCATCCGATATTTTTCTACTAAAGTCTTGGCATACTTCTTTTGTGTTACTCTAATATGAAATTTTTGCTGAGTAACTTCTAAACCAAGACAATAGTGTAGAAGTCCTAGATCTGTCATTTCAAATGATTGCTTCAAGTCATTTTTCACTAAGTCAATCATTCTTTCTGAGCTTCCTGTAATGATCAGATCGTCCACATAAAGTACAAGAATCACTATATCGGAACCACTTTTCTTAATATAGAGATTTGCATCTGAAGGACTTCTTATGAAACCATTCTGCACAAGGTGACTGTCTATCTTGATATACCAAGCTCGAGGAGCTTGTTTTAGCCCATACAATGATTTGATCAACTTGCATACTTTTTGTTCTTGCCCCTCAACCACGAATCCTTCCCGGTTGAGTCATGTATACTTCTTCTTGTAAGTCACCATTCAAGAAGGCACTTTTAACATCCATCTCGATGCAATTTCCACCCAAACCGAGCTCCCATGGCACAAAGTACACGAATGGTAGTCATTTTTGCAGTAGGGGCAAAAGTCTCTTCATAATCTATGCCTTCTTTCTCGAGCATATCCCTTTGCAACAAGCCGGGATTTATGCTTATCAATAGATCCATCTCGCCTTATACTTCACTTTGAACACCCATTTGCAGCCTATGGGTTTCTTTCCTGTTGGTAGATCGACTAACTTCCAAGTATTATTTTTAAGGAGAGATTTATGTTCTACATCCATGGCCTCTTTCCACCGTGGTTCATCAAGTGCATATTGAACCGTTGTGGGTTCGTTTGTATTCAATGTAGACATATAAATTTTTTCTCCATCCTTATCTTCCTCTCTATCATTTTCTGTACCCACTGACAAATCATCAAAGTGTTGACAAAGTTCGTCAACCTCTGAAGTAGATTCCTCTGCTCTCATCTGTTGAGTCATACTGCGAGTACATGGCCTATCAAGAGATAGATCGGGAAGGGATTTCAACTTAGCATCTCTCAAAGTGCTAGTATACCATTTTGGGACTTTCTATTTTTGCTGTAGAAGTTGAACCTCCTTCTTAGGCTCTTCTTCATCTAGGTATACAATTGTGGATGTGTCTTTTGATGTGAGAGCTTCATCAAATACAACATCTCTACTTACATGTGTCTTCTTGGTCTTAGGATCAATCAATCGATAACCTTTTGAGTACTCATCATAGCCAAGAAAGATACACTGCAGGGTTTTCTCATCCAGCTTCCTCCTTTTCTGTTTTGGAATGTGCATGAATGCTTTACATCCAAACACCCTTAGATGAGAAATGGAAGGTTTCTTACCACTCCATGCTTCTTGTGGTGTTTTCCCTTGTAGAGCTCTGGTGGGTGCTCTATTTTGGAGGTATAATGTTGTGTTTACCGCTTCTGCCCAATATTGATCCTCAAGATGTGCTCCCTTTAGCATACATCGAACCATTTCCATAATGGAACGATTTCTTCTTTCTGCAACCCCATTCTACTGAGGTGTATAGGCGGTAGTCAGTTGTCTTTTTATCCCATGTTTCTTAAGAAACTCTGAAAACTCTTCAGAGGTGTATTCCCCCCCTCGATCTGAGCGGAGGGTTTTTATCAAACATCCCGACTCCTTCTCAACAAGCTTCTTGAACTGTTGAAAGTAGAGAAATGCTTCTGATTTCAACTGAAGAAAGAAAACCCACATCTTCCGTGAGCAATCATCAACGAATAGTTGAAAATACTTTTTCCCACCATAGCTGGTTGGCATAGGACCACACAGATCGGTATGTACCAGCTCTAAAGGGTTTGTAGCTCGAGAGGAGCTAGCTTCAAAAGGTACTCGATGTTGCTTCCCTGCTAAGCAATCTGAGCAAACTGGCAAGATAGATGAGAGGGGTGGAAGACCTTTCACCATCCCATATTTGTGTAATTCAAGCAAATATCCAGAACTGAGATGCCCATAACGCCGATGCCAGAGAGAGGTGGCCTCCTTTGTAGTTGCAGCCAAAGCAACATGTGGAGTGGAAATAGCATCGAGAATAAACAAGCCATGTTTGTAAGATCCGGTTGCAACATGTTTACCACTGTGTGTGATAAAACATCTCTTCTTGCCATTGACAACTCGAAACACGACTTCCATGTTTCTATCCAACATTTGTGTGACTGAAAGCAGATTATTGGCTAAGCCTGGAACATAGAGAACCTTTTCAATTTGACAATTACCATCAGGAAGGGACACAAAAATATCCCCTTCTCCTTTTACTTGATATACTTGATTGTCAGCAATTGTGACTGGCTTACCCTCTTTCTCCACAAAAGTATCAAACCAGGATTTATCCCCAATCATGTGTTTGCTAGCTCCTGAATCAATATACCATACAACATCTATCTGGGAAGACGAAGTATGAGTCATGAGCACCTTGTGTGCTCTTTCAGAGTCAGAATCTGAATCGAACTCAGGAGAATTTGAGTCTGAGTTGGATTCAACATAAGCAACATGGCCTTTAGATTGCTTATGCTTATTGTATTTTTGCTTGTTCTTGCCCTTCTTTTGTGAACCTCTTTCATTTGGTTGCTTGTTTTTGAACCAACACCTGTTGGTGTCATGGTTATTCATGTCACAAATTTTACAATATTTTGTATCTTTTTGCTGAGATTGCTTCCCTTTTCCTTTGGAAGAAGCACCCCTTTTTGAAACTGGCCTTGCTTTTTACCACTTTGTTGTGTGGAGAGAGCATTATCTGGCATATCATCTTTCTGGACCTGAGTTGCCTCCTCGCCTCAAGCAAGTTTACCAGTTCCACAAATGATACTTGTCTACCAAAAACATTGAGAGAAGTGATCAACATCTTGTAGGAACTTGGTAATGCTCTCAAGATAACATAATTCAAGACATCATCATCCACAGGTTTTCCCATAGCATTCAATTTTGCTTTCAAGTCTGCCACTCTGCAAAGGAATATGTCAACTGTTTCTCCAGAACTCATACCGAGATTATGTAGTTGAGTTTGAAGATGGAGAATAGTGGATTGATTCTTCCCTTCATATACTGTGATCAAAGCATCCCAGGATATCTTACTAGTTTTCGCATCACAAATATGAGGCTGCACCTCATCTGTAGTAGCAAGCAAGATAAACACAAGACTCTTCTTGTCTTTCTTATCCCAAGCATCTTGATCTGTTCCTGCTGTTTGAGGACGTTTGGCAGTGCCAGTCACTACATCCCATAAATCTTCCAACTGAAGTATGGCTTTCATCTTTGTCTTCCATGGAACAAAGTTAGGACCTTTCAACAATTGTGAATCTGAGAGATACTTATGAATTGTGGCCATTATGAAGGTTCCTTATACCACCAATTGGTCTCCCTTTCTTTATACCTGCTGTATCTTTATATTGTAACCATTCAATATACACCCGCCCTTACGTGAGGGAAACTATAGGTATATATGAACAATATACTACTCAATATGTACTCGCCCTTACGTGAGGGAGACTATAAGTACATATGAGAAGCACAATATATTGAACATAGGCGATACTGAAAGGGCATCGTGTTGTTAATGACACCTACCATAGAAAGTTTTATTCCGCATGCGTGGGGCGTAACTTCCCCTAAACACTTTGGAAAAAAAACTTTCGTCAGGATTTACGCCTAACAACAATCACGATGTGGGTATGAAATGGGAAAAAAACAAAAAACTGGTTTGCCTTATTTCTCCCCGATGATTTATAGAGAACAAGCTCAGACATCATTGTTGCAGCTATATTAGGCGGCGAATACAGTAGTCCAAAGCACGACAACATTACCTGTAAGTGTGGACCAGAGGTATCTCAAATACCGAACGCTGTTGTGCAATAAATTGCACAAATAGGGTATAAATTTGGGGTCTTATATGTTTTTGTAATTTATGATTGATAATGCAAGAAAATAGAGTATTTAAATGCAAATAAAACAATCATAAATGCCCACAAATTATAGCTCCTATTACCAATTCCCCCTTTGTCTGACAATTTTGCAAGTGAAATTTGTGAACTCCCCCCTTCAAATTGCAAAATAGACAAGAATGGGTAAAAAAATACCGTTAAAGATCCCCAAATGAAAAAAAATTGGAGCCTCAAGGCATCAATAATGCTTCCTTTGGTGTAAATGATGCCTGTTGGGCATCAATCTGTGCTTTACGGCCGTCAACAGGTCCTTCGGGCGTCAACACCACGTTTCAGGCATCAAAAATTTAGTTCGGGCGTCAAAAAATGTGTTGCGGGCGTCAACTTGGCCGGGCGGGCGTCAACAGTGCACAGGCATCAAAGGCGATGGAACCAGTCATCAAAAAATCCCCGACGGGATTCGAAACCACAACCTACCGCCGAACAGCCACCATACCGACCACGAAAGCCGAAGGGCCCGATGAAACAAATCGGGAACCACGGCGGTATTATCCGCGTCGAGGCCGAAGAGGGGAAAAAAATATTTATCCCACATGGCCTGTGCGGCCACTGTGGGAGGGTTGAAAAAATACCGAAAGCGCTAAAGCTTTCGGTTGCCTTCGGGCAACCAACCCCACCCTTTTGCCTCCACTCGCCTCCTCCACCGTCGATCTGCGTCCGGTCTGTCCGCTGTGTGTCGTGGTCCTCTGTCTACGTCAGTCCTCAATCTACGTCCGGTCTGTCCACTGTCTGTCAGGGTCCTCTATCTCGCGTCGCCTCGTCCGCTGTGTGTCAGGGTCCTCTATCTGCGTCCGGTCTGTCCGCTGTCTGTCAGGGTCCTCTGTCTGCGTCAGTCTGTCCGCTGTCTGCGTCAGGGTTTGTCGGCTGTTTGTCAGGTCCTCCGTCCGTAGGTCTATCGTCCCCGTAGGTTAATCGTCCCTGGCTCTGGTACCATGATGAATTTGACGAAGCAATTGACCATTCTCATTAATTTCAAATATAAAGGTTACAATTGGTTACAAGTTGGTTCTAACCAATTAGTGGTTATTCAACCAAATTGGAGAGCGCCTATGAACGCTACTTTTGGTAAAAATAATGTAATATAACATAATATTCTAACACCAGGAAGGCAAATTTTGGATGGGGCTATAGTAATCCATGAGTTTCTTCATTATATCTAGAAGAGTGGTTGGACGACTTTCTTCCTTAAATTGGATGTGAATAAAACTTATTACTAGGTTTTGTGGATATTTTTGTTTAGTGTTCTCAGGAGATTCGACTTCAATGAAGTTTGGATTCAATTGGTGGTGGATTGTATTTATTCTACTTGGTTCTTCATTTTACCCAACGGTTCTCCAGTTGGATTTTTTAAATCTAATAGGGGTATCCATCAAGGTGACCCTTTATCACCATTTTTATTTATCCTCATGGCGGAAGCTTTGGGGAGATCCATTGCTCGAAGAAGTGAAATTTTTGGGTTACATCCGGCTTTGCCTTGCTCCCCGATTTCTCATCAATAATTTGCTGACGATACCCAGATTTCTTGTGCCACCTCGGTGTATCATGCTAGATATGTGAAAGTGCTAATAGATTATTTTGAGAATGCGATTGGGAAAAAATTAGTTTTGAAAAAAGCTAATTATTCTTTGTTAATACTTCGGAAGAGTGGCAATGTAAGATTTCTAGAATTTTAAATTGTAGAATTGCTACCTTACCTGCAACTTACTTGGGCCTTCCACTCTTTGTTGGATGCATCAAAGACTCTTTATGGAATCCGGTGGTTGAAAGGGTTTAAAAAAGTTAGCTTCTTGGAAAGGTGTCCTGCTGAGCCAAGCTGGGAAATCGATGCTAGTCCAGAGTACTTTGTAGAGTATTCTTATTAATTTCTTATCCATTTTTTATCTCCTGGGAAAAGTAGCTCCTAAGTTTGATAGTATTTGTAAGTTATTTCTTTGGGCTGGTCCTAAGATGAAAGGAAAATTCCACTTGGTTTTGTGGGATCAAATATGTAGAAGAAATAAGGATGGTGGTTTGAATATGAAAAGTGTAGCCAGGATGAATAAAGCTTTGGTGGTAAAGCTCGGTTGGAAAGTGGCCTCCAATTTAGACCGTCTATGGTGTAGAATTATGAGAGCTAAATATATTTTTTATTCCTTTATTTTAGATTTTATTATAAGTGGAGGATTGGATTTTTTAAATAGTCTGATTAAGTCTCGTGATTTCCTTAAATCCAATTATAGTTGGATCATCGATGATGATAAATTTGTAGATTTTTGGGAGGACCCGTGGCTAAGAGATCGCCCACTTAATGAAGATCAATGTTTTGGAGAACTGATTAATTTATCTAGAATTAGTGGTCTCTAAAAGGTGGCAAAATTTTTGGTGGCTTGTGGCAGTAGGAAATCTTGGGTCAATCCCCTCTTGGGATTGAGAATTGATAGTGAGCGTTGTTCATGGAGTATGTTAATGGAAGAACTCAGATTGTATGTTGTTCGTAAAGAGGAAGTTGGTGATAGATTGATGTGGTGGTGAGATAGTGAAGGCTCTTACTCTATCAAGTCAACGTATGAGCTCATGAGCTTTGAAGATAATGATCAATTCCCTGTGAAGTTGATATGGCTAAAGAATTTGACTCTGAAAATTAATATTTTCTTTTGGCTTATGGTGCAAAATAAGATCTTATATATTGAAAATCTCATTAAGAGAGGTCTTTTTTTAGTTAACCGTTGCTTCCTTTGTAAGTAGGATTGGGAGTCATCTTCTCATATTTTGCTCAATTATTGGGTCTTTCAGGAAGTACTCTATTTCATTTTCTCTTGGTTGGGTATCTCTTGGGTGTTGCCCAACTCAATTCTAGACCGTGTTTATCAGTGGGGCTCTCCCTTTTCCTCTCCACATCTTAAGTACTTTTAGAAATTATTGCTACCTCATGTGATGTGGGGTATTTTGAAGGATCCAAAACTGCATGCGTTTAATAACGTGGAAGGTGAAGTGGATCACATTAGTTTCAAAATCCTCTAGAAAGTTACAGAGAATGTTTCTTCTATTTAAAAAAATCAAATTCTCCTCTGGCTCACTCCTCGAGTGAATTTAATTTAGAGGAGAAGCTAGGTTTTGTCCTGTTGGCTCAGCCCCTGCATGCTCCTGACCCAAGGAGTGTTGTACATTGATCTCCATCACCTGAAGGGTGGTTTAAGTTAAATTTTAATGGGACTTCCAAGGTAAAACCAGGTGTTGTAGGTTCTAGGGGAGTTATCTATGATAGTAGAGGAGATCTCATTTATACCTACACAAAAAATATTGGCGCTCAATATTCCCATTTTGCTGAAGTGAGAGCTGCTTTCCTTTGCATGAGGCTGTTGAAGGATTTGGGAATTCATAATGCTATCATTGAGGGTGACTCCTTTAATGTAATTAAAATGTTGAAGGGGGAATGTCAGGTGGGTTGGAAGGTGTTCAATCTGATAAAGGAGACCATATGGAATATTTGTTCTTTGAGTATTACATCCATTGTGCACATGTTTCGAGAAGCCAATATCATTGTAGACTTAATGCCAAATCTGGGTGTTACTACCCAAGGATTTTCTATATGACAAATAGATTTCCCAGATAAAATTATACATTGATCCATTGATGATAGCTCTTAATACTATTAGATGGTGGTAAATGGTCTGTGTTTGTGGTGGTCTACATGGTACCTTTGCAGGTACCTAATGGCATGGTTCAAGTATGAAGGAGTTAATTTTCCATAATTTTTAGGAGTAGATGTTTCTTGTTCTTGGTTCCACGTTGTCCCTTCGTGGGATAGTGGATGAATCCTTTGTGAAAGGCAATTTTTGGGATCGTTGATTTTTTGATTTTGAATATTTTTTGCTGGTTAGGAGGAACGTGGTTGAGAGGATTATTTTGGGGGGTTTTGGGTGTTGAAATCTCTCGGTTCTCCCTGAACCCCTACTAGATTATTTTTTTGGTCTATGTGGTCTCCTCGTTGTTTGTGTTTGGGCACCAGTTGGTGTTGTTCAGTGGTCCCTAGGTGGTTGCCTTTGGGACTTTTGCTTTGTAAAAGGTTGTGGGGATCCTTTCAAAATCCTCTTTTATTAATAGTACCAAAAAAAAAGGAATAAGCTCTACAATCATCTATTTTATGCCAAGTATTACTTGATTTATCTAAAGAACATAGAGATTTATTTCATTAAGAATCCAAATAAGATCAATGGATTCTAGGATACTTATATTAAATATATGGTATTACATATAGTTATTTATTTACTAGTTTTAAAATAAAATTAAAATATTAATCACCATTTTTTATTAATGTTAAAATGACATATATCATGAAAAGTCATCAATATCAAAGATATTTTAAGAATATAATTAGATAATTTATTTTTGATGTAAAAAGACATGGGGAGGGAGATGGATATTATTGGCATTATATTTATCATGTTGTCATAAGTTGGATTAGTAACATGCATGAGTATGATGCCAAAGGCATACATGGTGTTAGCTTGTCTAATTAGAAATTCAAATGGGTGTAAGGCTTGTAATTTTTTTCAATGGGTTATATGGGATTGAAATAGGTCCCACCCGTATTACATCATCACCACATAGTGGTACTACAACAAAGCTTGGATATTATCCATGTTTCATCTAACAATATTTGAACCTGGGTCTCCTCCTTGAAATGTTGATGAATCTAACTGGTTGAGATGATGCCACTTGATGTAAGGTTTGTAAGTTGATAATATTTTACATCACTCTTTTTGAAGACTTGAGAAATATCTAATCTAACTAGATCAATGGATCCAATCAAAGGTTTCCATATATATATGGTATTAAATTAAGTTTTATTAAGGCTTATGTGAAGTTTACCAACACTTTGGAATTTATCTATATATAAATAGGATTTCATACCAAGTGTTAAACATGGCAAAATGTAGAAAGTAACAAAGTTAATTCTAAGAGGTAATTCAAGATTCAATATTTGTTAGAGATCACCAAAAATACTTCTAAGAGTTGGATTTCCAACTATAGATAAGGGAATACAAGTTGAAGCTAAAGCTATAGAAGAAATAAGACCTACTTGCTATTATTGTGAAGAAGTTTCCTAATATCATATATCTAATCTATCATAATTATCAATATTACTCATAACTTAATCCCATAAGTAGAAACCAAATGTTTGTAAGCAATGTAAAAATCATATGGAGAGATAGCTTCTAAAAATAAATTGTTGGTCCAAATCCAAGAAAAGTATGAAGATATGAGGAAAGAGAAGTGTCTCTACCATTCTATCAAAGAAGCTAGTACCATCATATATACAAGTATGATGGACAAATTTAGTTTTGATTTTATATATTTGAAGAAATTCAATAATGCATTTACAAGTTTTGAGATGTATGCTAAGGTATTAGGTTCCAAGACTTTGAATATTATGGGATATTAAGTTCAATGACTTGGAAAGCATGGTCAAGGAATCAAGGATCTTATTGAGGTATTCTTTGGACCTTAGCTTATAGCTCTTGGATACTTTGAAAAAAATAAGTTTTCTAAAGAATATTGAGATAGATTTCAATGTGTAGGAGGTGAAGCTATTATTATCTCATACGTTGTATAAGGATGGAAGTAAAAGCATCAAATAATGACTAAAATAAAGGTATAATGTAATCTTTAAATAAGGAAAGCACAAGCAAATATATATCTACGAAAAAAGGTATAAACACAAACCTTCTAGTTTTTCCTTCCATTATGAATGTTGTAGAAGAGAAGGGAATATATCTTATTTTTTTTAGAACCTTTGACCTTGTGAATATTTTGGAAAAAGAAATAATGATAAAAATCATGTGTAGGAAAGTCTTGGTTTCTAGATATAGGAAATAAATTTCTAAAGGAAAGCAAAGGTTGATGAAGATTCTCATCATTTTATTATAAATCCCATGAAATTAGAATATAGTTGGATTAGTACAAGAAAATAGAATGTTATAGTTATAGGTTTCAAAACCATATTTGCATTCAAATAATATGTTGGAAAAATAAAAGACTTGATGTTATTCAATTGAAAGGACCTTGCTTAAATAGCAAGTGCTTACAATCTGATCCATTGGATCATAACTAACTGATCTAATATCAACCACATAAATTATCCTAGTAACAACTTAGGATATAATATATATTCTAACACCCCCCTTAAGTGGTACTAGGATATACTAACACCCCCTCTTAAGTGGTACTAGGAGGTAGTGAAAAATAACAAAACAAAAAAACAAGTGGCATATCCACAAGTATGAGTCCCGACAACAAGGCCTGATAAGGTACTCATGTACAATATATGCATAAGAAAACTCTGTTGAAAGATGATGAAAAACCACAAGAGAGAAAACCACCTACTAGAGTAGAGGAAGCGAAAGAAGATGTGGAAGTAGGATGGAGAGGAAGGAATATGTCCTCTTCAACCCCCTAGGACAACTTCCATCAAGAATCCTATAAAGGATCCATTCGATGTCTCAAAAAAGTAGAGAAGCCTCATCGTTGAACTGAATGAAATCTTACTCCCAGATTGGTGCTTGTGATAAAGATCAAGGCTGTGAACCATGAAAAAATGTCACTAAAGAAAAACCCCTTGAAACCAAAGTGTCTCACAAAAGGAGAGTGTGAAGATAGTGTGGAAAAATAACCACAAAAATCACAAGGGTAGTCCAAAATGACTCCACAAGCATAAGTATGTGGTTTCCACCTATATGAACATAATGGGCTGATAATAAGATCCAAAAACTTCTGGACAAATAGCAAAAATAAGGGAATACAAATAAAGCACAAATGTAGCTATTAAATGTATCCTTATGGTGACCTCCTCATCCTACCAGAATGCATGGGTAACCTGCCACTGCAACCGCAAAGTGATATAGAGGAGATGACTAGATACTAGGATCACTCTAACAAATGTGTTGGGAGTGTTGGGTTCAACCGAGAATACACTCCATGATACAAAAATTTTGAGCCACAAAAACGTGTGGAAAATAGTTTCAAAACTGAAAATGGACTACACCATCTTGTTCAGCTCGGAAAAATATTTTCAACGACTATAAATACCCCTATATTTGGGTTTCAATGTGACCTTCATCTTGCAGGAAAACAATAGTCTTCTTCTTTCCCTTTCAAAAGGAATAATTTGGAATAAATCATGGTTTTAAAAAAAATTCTCTCGCATGAGATTGAGAGGGCCCTTCCACATTTTATGTGGGAATTATTATTATTTTTTTAATTAGTGCCCCATGCTGAAAAAAAAAATAAATTCTTTCTTTCCACTTTTTTTTTAAAAATATTTGAGTGCCCTTTTTGTTTAAATAAAGAATGGGCCCACATATTTTAATATAACATTTAAAAAAAATGCCCCATCCCGCCCCCCCTCCGCCGCGACCCCCCCATCTTCTCCGCATCCAAACACCCCTATCAGGCAAGCCCACCGGCCTCACCGCACTCCACCCCGGCAAGGGGCCCCCGGGGGGGGCCCCCGGGGAAATGAAGTCGGGTCCACCGCCAGCTCGGTCTTCGACAACGTGGTTGCCTTCCCACCGATGTTATGGGCTTGAACTCGTGATCAAGTTACAGTGTCATTCTGGTTATTAAGCTTGATCACCTGGAGAATCATCGCTGAGATTGCACCGCTGAGATTGTTGTATTATGCAGGTCACATGATCAACTGGTGGGGCTCAAACAAAGCCCAAAACACTGATAATAGAAAAATGATATACAACCCCCATTGACAGATTTGGTTTAGTTTTGGTTTCCCTGAGAGAATAATAAATTTGATAATGTTGCTATACTAAGCTTGGAAAAGTTGGATGTCAAGAGGGCATTCTTGATGACATAATCACCACAAGTCCGCAATAGATGACTAGTTGTAGATAAAAACAATTGAAATAGTCCTGTATGTTCTTTTGGATCGATTTCTCTCCAAGGTATTCCAGTTGAAACAGAAGTTTGGTCTAGATTGAATGCACGAGATCTTTAAAAGTGCCAAGCAGGATGCACATCAATTTATAAGGTTCACAAAAGCATCCTAAGTTCATCGACAAACTTGGGTCCTCAAAAAAATATATAAATATCCACTGCCAAGCTTTCACTACCATCGTCATCCATGTCTTATCCTTCCACGACTTCAAAAACATAAGCTTTGTGATCGAGGGTAATCAAATCAATGATCCACAGATTGGAATACGCAAACACCATTCTATACAAAGGTGGAAGGTATTCGTCGGTATGACTCCTAAGAACTGAGAAGCCTCCATAGGTGCTAGTGTTCAATAGAGTAAGAGTATTACAAAAGGAATGCATATTCCTATTGGGTTGTAGAAGGCATAGGGCCCGCATTACTGTGAGAATCATTTTGTTCTGCTTCTGGGATCCAAGTAATTGTGCATAAACTTCATCCATCTCCTACTGTGCGATCAATGTGGAAAAATGCCAGCAAACAGAGTTACTGCAATTTGGGCCATCATAGAAAAAAAATTGATTCACGATTGGAATCTCATCGAGATCAACCTTACAAAAAAACTAGTCATTGGTAGCCACAAATCTATTCCAGCATTGAAGCTTCCCTTCGATGATCAAGGCATTAATTTTTTTATAAAAAAATTCTCTTCGTCCAAATTCAAACCATGCCGAATTTAGCAACTTAGGCGAAACAGATAGTCCATACGAGCGTCAAAAATCACAAAAAATAAGTTCTTGCTCGTTCTCTAGCTAGTTAGCAGTAACGCACAGGTCGGCGTGCCCACTACGGGAGTTGAGTCCACCGGTGAGTCTTGTGCACACCAAAAGCAACAAAAGTTTTGGCAGTGGCGGCCAAATTGGCACAGATTATCGAGAATAGATAACACACTCCAGTAGCAAAAAAATGAATATCCACCATCGCCATCACTACGATAAAAATTTGAAATTATAGATATCAACAAGGTAGAAATAAATGGTCTCAAAAAACCATTACCTTCGAAGATGAGATCATTGAGAGGCCTTTTACTATAAATTGCAGACTTTTGTTGGGGTTGCCTACTCCAAAAACTACCACAATAAGGTTAGATCATAACTCCATGCCTATTGAAACTACTCTACCAGCATGAATGGTAAAATATCAAGTAATAATGGCTATTGAACACTACTGCTACCAGCCACAAATAGAATGGCTACACCAAATAATCCCAGAAACCAGATGTTTAACTTAGCCTACCACTTCTAATGTAGAATATTAGATTCAAAAGAAATATAACCCCTTTATCCTATAAGATTCAACTAATGATACTAGATTCCAAGGAAATATAACCACCTTATCCTATAAGATTAAACTAGTGATTAAACTTAATATTTAACCAAACCTAATTAACTTCTTGGAGAGCATACTCTCTCGGTAAAAAAGAAAAAAATGAGGGAAATCCCCCCATGAGGAAAAGCTCCTTAGGCTCACAGGGCAGGGAAAGCCTGCTCTGATACCATGTTGGAAAAATAAAAGACTTGATGTTATTCAATTGAAAGGACCTTGCTTAAATAGCAAGTGCTTACAATATGATCCATTGGATCATAACTAACTAAGCTAATCTCAGCCACATAAATTATCCTAGTAACAACTTAGGATATAATATATATTCTAACATAATAATGCGAAAGCATCCAAATGGTTACAAACTAGGTAAGCATCACCTACCTCCTCCATGTATAAAAACATATTGTTATTGCTTAAAAATAAACAACACAAATAGAGAAAAATTGGGAAGATTAAAAGAAGAGAGAGAGGAAGTTAAAGCATTAGGGAAGAGGAAGGAGGAGTGAGAGGAAGGAGGTGAAGAGTTCAAAAGGTAAAGAGAAAATAAAACTGGTGTAGAAGAAAAACAAGGGAAGTGGAATTGAAACAAATAGAAGAGGATGTAGAGAAAAAAAAATAGAGAAATTTATAAGGTTGTAGAGGAGGACTAAGACAATCCAGGAGAACAACCCACTTAGATTATGTGCGAAGAAATAATATGATAGGACAGAGGAATAGGTGATACGATGGAAGAGAGGGAGAAAGATGTTTAGAATGGTAGAGAAGAGAAGGATGGATAGGTAATGAAGAGAAAAAAACTAGAGAGGAAGGGAGAATGGGAAAATTATGAGAGGCATATATATAAAGATAGAGTTGTACATTTGGAAATGAAGTGGTAGAGAATGAGTGCTAGATATGATAGAGAATAAATGAATCACTTGTACTGGTATTCTTATTCCTTGTAACTAGTAACACATTTTTACAATAAATAATATTTCAATCTATCCCATGTATGCTTGATTGAATAAAAAAATCTTTATATTGTAAATGTATATTTTAGACTAATATTTGGGTTGTCTATTAGGGTGGTCATAGCTCAGGAAGAGAAAATTTAGAGGAGGGCATCTAATCTCAAAGAGTGTTTAATTATTGTTAGTGATAAAGTTGAATAGACATTTTATCGACCAAGTGAAGAACAAGAATCATTGCTATTGGAGAGGGAGCTTTTTGATGATGGTTGAAGGATCATTTGAGTTAATATCCTTACAGTAGAGAGGAGGCACCATTTGAGTGAGAGCATCTATCAACCTAGGGTGAGGAGCCATCATAGAGGATACAACATTCAAGCAAAATCAAGGATACAAATGGATGATTACTATTTAAAGAAGTCAAAGGACTATGTGAGAAAACCTTGTCATCCTAGTGAAATCCATCACCATTCAAAAGCATTGAGGAGATGACCATACATATAATATGAGAGCATCCTTACAATGAAGGTGATTGTATAATGAACATAACTGTAAAATAAGGAGGAGGTTGCCATACAATTGAATCACAACCATATAAAAGGAGTGTTGTATAATTGTATGATGCTCTACAAAGTCTTTTAGTGCGCCATCTCAAAAAAGAGTAATCTTATGTAATAAGGACATTACTATTATAAGATTTTGATTATTGAATGCACATGTTATTACCATGCTTCTTGAGGATAGGAACTTGTATTTCTTGAGAAGGCTATCCATAGGAGGACTTATTTCTCTCATATGAATCAAATACCCTAGTATCAATAGTTTATGACAAACCCTTGTATTGTGAATTTACTATTTATAAAGAAGAATAATTGACATACATCAAATGCTATTAATTATTCATCAATCAAGTTTATCCCATCCAAGTATGTAATTTTTTTCTATAAAGCATGTTGTTAGTAGTAATAGTAGGTTTATATATCATGAGCATATTATTTGTGAAAAATACCTCAATTGAATCATGGAAGTATTTCAAGAAAATCAATTTAGCATACTGACTAGGAATATACCAATGAAAGGTTAATCAATTATACTATTCAATTAGAGTACACTTATAGACATTCAATTCGTTTCAAAGAACTTGTTGTGAACTTTTTATTTAGTTTAATATATTGCAGTGGGAGAAAACTTTACTAATCAAATTAGTTTAATATATTATACTTGGAGAAAATTTTACTCATCAAATTAGTTTAATATATTGCACTTGAATAAGATTTTTCATAGTATTTTAAAAGGAGGTAAATATGGTAAAACATGGGATCATAAATATCATTTATACCAATTATATTCATTTGGTAAATAATGGGGTTTTTTCTCAATTAGCAAGTTTATTATTTTTATTTAGAAAGTAGAGGAATATGAGAAAACTAGGGGAATAGGAGTTCATTTGAAAGTTATTTATATATTTATTATAAAGTTAATTTTAGATCATGATTTTATATGTTTTCATAGAATGTAGAGTTTTTTTTTAAATTAATATTTTATACACATCCACCATGGGGATTGAACCCGAGTCACATCATCGATAATGCAAGTGGCATCCTTACCGGTAGACCACACTCACGTGATTTAGAGTTATTTGAAGATAAAGGCTATGAGTTTGAGAGAAGAGGAATTAACATCCACCTCCATAATCTATTATTAGAGTGGAGAGTAGTTAATTGTTCACTTACAGGCTTTCCACATTTAATTGTAAGAAATAATAGATTAGTTATGAAAAATTTCAAATGCTTATAAGATATTAACATTTATATTTATATAATAATAGAGTATATCAAAAGTATTTTACACCTGATATTATAGATTTGCATCACTTTACAAAACAAGGAGAAGACTTGGAATGAAATTTTCTAGGAAGGATCTATTTATATTGGTTATCAATTTTACCATGTTGTTTGATATTAGTTCATATTTGGTTATATGGACTATTTATATTCTTGAAATTTTAGTTGGAGACTTTATACTAGATCATAATTATTTTAATCTCATTAAAACATATGTTTTCACATATGGTAAAAGTCATTCGTCAAAAAATAAGTATCTTATGACATATTTGTATTATGTTTGTATATTTGTGTATCATCCAATTTATTGTGAATATATCAAATATTTTGTTATGGTGAGTGTATCCCAAACAAAGGGAAAGTATTTTGGTATTTGGATTTGTTATCCACTGAAAATATAAAGTTTGGGTAAGTTTGAAGGATCAACACATGACATTGGTATTTTTGGTACTTGTTGTATTTTTTCCATTTCATGGGAGGTATTCATTGACATGATAATATCAATTTTTATGTTTAGTTTTTATTCAAATTAAAATTCATCTAGTTATTTTAAAAAAAAATTCTTTGACTAAGATTTTTGGACCAAAAGCCTCTTATTTGAAAGTTGTGATTAGGATTGGAGGCTAATCAAATAGGACAATTATTTTGGATTTTAAGAGAGTGGAATATGAAAGTTAATTTGTAAAAGGCTTGAAGAGGAAATGAAATGAATTTTTAGCTTCCATGTCCTTTTTCTCTTTGCAAGAAAAGCTTGAATTTGAGATGTTTCTACAATTTCTAGCCATTGTCAAGGAAAGGACATTAAGTGGAATTTGGAGTTCTATGAGTTTTTTTGTGCTCTTATATTTTATCTAGGATATATTTTATTGAACTTATATACATCTTACTCTTAATTTAATTACATCAATATAAGTTACAACATATATTTATGGGTTTTGTTCTCCATAGAGTTTTTGCCACATAAACCATGGTGTAATTACTTTTCATTGAGTTTGATTTCCTTGCTAATAGTTTTTTGATTCATTATTTTTATATACAATCTCATTTACAATTTTCTTATATTGATGCATTGATCAAAGTTTTTTATGCTATTTAGTTTTCTATGCAATAGATTTGTCTGAGTGAGCCAGTTGAAGGTTGTTACATATAGACTTTTAATCTAATATATTTTTTCTTATTATCTTATATAAGTTTAAAAGTTAGGGATAAAATAATAGGTGACATCTTGGTTTAAGGGGGAGATATGACTTGTATTTAAGATCATACTATTAGAATTCTTATATGGAGATAAAGACTCTAAAAATATTCTAGTGTAGGTTAGTATTTTTGTGTTACCTATGAGCTTATGAATAGCAAGGTTTTGAATAATATTGATGATACTCTAAAAGAAGAAGAGAAGAAGTATTAAAGTGGAACAAAATTCCAATATAGGAATATACCATTGGAAATAAACAGCTTGTAATGGAAATCATCTTGGAGTGACTAATTATTGAGAAATAAATAGCTACTCTAGAGGAGGTCATCTTGGAGTGGCTAATTATTGAGAAGTGAAATAATGCTATGTATACTTGGATATGTGTTACCACGAATATTATAGAACTTTTATAAAATTTATTAAAATTAATTTTGAATTAAGAGAATAAGATCATAAATGATCATTACTTTTCAATGCCATATATTTTATGATGTTGGAAATAAAAAGTTTAGGTCATTCTTTGGTTAACAAGACCATGGAATTTAAATCATTATAATCATGCTATGAGAAGGATAGCGGTGATAATTGGTTAATATAAATAAAATCTAGGATCTTTTTAGTAGCTCTACCATAAAATTACTATGCTCATATCTAGGTACTCCATATGATAAAATAATTAAGGAGCTTTGGATCAAATTGAGATAGAGTGAGATCTTATTTTCTTGGTTGTAAAGGTAAGTTTCTTAATCATGGCTAGAATACTTCAAGGCTACATTATCCCTATATAGATCATGTTACTTTATATTTTATTAATAAGTATAGTATCAAAGTTTGATGAAAATTAAAGAAATTTTCTTAAAAAAAATGTAAAGATAAATATATATTTCCATTGGATAAGGTCTATAGAGAAAAGATATTGCAGGGTTAAGACTGCAAAATTATAGATTTCCAAATTTAACATCAGAAACAAAACTTGATTAGATCATTCAAAAATCAAGAATTTTAATTTTTATTTAAAAAATGTTAAGAAAATTTTAAATTCTATACATATAATAAAATTGTTAATTGAACCGTCAACAACATAGAACTTTATATCAAAAAGTTTATAATTAATTAGCGGAAGCTAGTGACAAGGAGCGGAGCCGAGTAGTTTCATTAATTTTTTTTTTTTAATAAATATTATGAGAGACATTGTCAGTGTAAGGACTTTAGACAGTTAAACTCAGTGCAAACTCAAAATATTCATAAGTCCTTATATAGCTGTAAAATTCTGATATCAATTCCGTTATTTACACGGTTGTCTAATAACGAAGACAAGTTAATCAAGTACGCTGTGTATATAGGAAGCAAGAGAGATAAAATCCGGGGTTGGGGGGGGGGGGGCGGGGGGGGGGGGGGGCGGGGCGCGGGGCGGGGGGGGGGGGCGGGGGCGGCCGGCGCCGGCCGGCGGGCCTGGGGGGGGCGGGCGGGGGGGGGGGGGGGGGGGGGGGGGGGGCGCGGGGCGGGGGGGGGGGGGGGGGGGGGGGGGGGGGGGGGCGGGGGGGGGGGGGGGGGGGGGGGGCGGGGGCGCGGGGGGGGGGGGGGCGGGGCGGGGGGCGCGGGGGCGGGCGGGGGGGCGGGGGGGGCGGGGGGGGGGGGGGGGGGCGGGGGGGGGGCGGGCGGGGGGGGGGGGCGGGGGGGGGGGGCGCGGCGGGGGGGGGGGGGGGGGGGGGGGGGGGGGGGGGCGGGGGGGGGGCGGGGGGGGGGGGGGGGGGGGGGGGGGGGGGGGGGGGGGGGGGGGGGGGGGGGGGGGCGGGGGGGGGGGGGGGGGGGGGCGGGGGGGGGCGCGGGGGGGGGGGGGGGGGCGGGGGGGGGGGGGGGCGGGGGGGGGGGGGGGGGGGGGGGGGGGGGGGGGGGGGGGGCGCGGGGGGGGGCGGGGGGGGGGGGGGGGGGGGGGGGGGGGGGGGGGGGGGGGGGGGGGGGGGGGGGGGGGGGGGGGGGCGGGGGGGGGGGGGCGGGGGGGGGGGGCGGGGGGGGGGGGGGGGCGGGCGGGGGGGGGGGGGGGGGGGGGGGGGGGGGGCGGGGGGGGGGGGGGGGGGGGGGGCGGGGGGGGGGGGGGGGCGGGGGGCGGGGGGGGGGGGGCGGGGGGGGGGGGGGGGGGGGCGGGGGGCGGGGCGGGGGGGGGGGGGGGGGGGGGGGGGGGCGGGCGGGGCGGGGGGGGGGGGGGGGGGGGGGGGGGGGGGGCGGGGGGGGGGGGGGGGGGGGGGGGGGGGGGGGGGGGGGGGGGGGGGGGGGGGGGGGGGGGGGGGGGGGGGGGGGGGGGGGGGGCGGGGGGGGGGGGGGGGGGGGGGGGGGGGGGGGGGGGGGGGGGGGGGGGGGGGGGGGGGGGGGGGGGGGGGGGGGGGGGGGGGCGGGGGGGGGGGGGGGGGGGGGGGGGGGCGGGGGGGCGGGGGGGGGGGGGGGGGGGGGGGGGGGGGGGGGGGGGGGGGGGTGGGAGGGGGGGGGGGGGGGTGGTTTTTTTTGAAATGGAGGGGGGGGAGGGGGAGGGGGGGGGGGGGCGCGGGGGGGCGGGCGGCCCCCCCCCCCCCCCCCCCCCCGGGGGCGGGGGGGGGGGGGGGGGGGGGGGGGGGGGGGGGGGCGGGGGGGGGGGGGGGGGGCGGGGGCGGGCGCGGGCGGGCGCGCCCGGGCGGGGGGCGGGGGGGGGGGGGGGGGGGGGGGGGGGGGGGGGGGGGGGGGGGGGGGGGGGGGGGGGGGGGGGCGGGGCGGGGGGGGGGGGGGGGGGGGGGGGGGGGGGGGGCGGGGGGGGGGGGGGGGGGGGGGGGGGGGGCTTTGGGGGGGGGGGGGGGTTTTTATTTTACATATAATTAAATGCAAAGGATATCTACGTTATCGGGGATGAGAAGTGGAAACGTTATTGAATCCCTAAAAAGTGTTAATATGGTTGGAGTAATCTCGGCTTGTACTGGCACCTTCCCATCCCATCCATTCTTCCCACTCTTCTTCCTCCACATATGAATTGTTAATATGGTTTACTGACTTGTTAGAGAGAAAGATTGACGGTGAAGTTACGTATTAAGACCCAATCACCAAAATGTCATGTCACTGGAAACATCGAGAAGCTTGAAGTCTTAAAACAAAGAATGTGATGTCGCAGAGAAAGTCGGGAGCAACGCCATGGAAGACTAGATTCCATGTCAAGTGGCAATTATTATTATTATTGCTTCTCAAGGCCGTCTACATATTTAACTTTTCACTTGTTCGTTTATCATTTGTTGTTATATATTTTTACGCGTTATGTTCCGTGTATAAAGACAACGCCGGGCATAAGCTTGGGGGAGATAGTGCTTGCAAACAATTTTTTTCTCATGCGCTGCAAGATAATTAATCATACGCGACAGACTAGAATTGGTGCAAAAAGGCTCTGACTTCGAATTTGGTAGTGAGTTATTTTCGAGTATCTGAGATTTAGGTAACGATACTACCCAGGATCAAACTTGAAGCTTCAAGTGGAAGATTTTTTTTATTTTTTACATTTGCCATGGAATTGATACAAAATTTAACTTATTATATCAATATCTTAAAATAATGTATACATAGTTTCTCATAATTATATTTACTATTTTTAAAAGATACATAAAATTAGGTTTAATGCGTAAAATTCTCACTTCCTCTTCATTGTTCTAGACGTTCCACATAAAGGTTTATTTATAAGATTGAAATTTTAGTTTGAAAGTTTTCATTAATTATTTTATATTTTATAGATTAGATATTAAGGTTGATTTATGAAATTAGAACATTGATTTCAATTAATTGTCTCATAACCAAGCATATAGTGATATTATAAAAGAAGTTGAGGAATTTAACAAGTGTTGAACTAATTCATTTAATTAGATTTGAAAATATTTTAATCTTTATTTAAGAAAATTTTATAAAAGTATGAAAATTAAACACAATTTAAATTTTAACATTGAATGAAAATATTTTATTTATTAAAAAATCTAAAATATTAAACGTATAAATTTCATTAGTATTATAATTATTTATTTTAAAAAATAGGGTTAAAGTTGAGGAATTTAACAAGTTGAATTAATTTATGATATTTTAAAAGTTGAACTAATTCATTTGATTAGATTCAAAGATATTTTAATTTGAAGTTTGAAAATAAAACCTAATTTAAATTTTAACTTTAGTTTAATGAAAAATATTATATTTATTAAAAAAATCTAATATATTAATTGTTTATTTAAAAAAATAGGATTTTGAAAGGGTTTCATCAACTTAGTCATATTTGGTACCACTAGGATTTGAACCTTTGGTGTGAGATACATCACCCAAATGTGTCAACCATTGAATCATAACCCCATTGGCATTTTTATTTATTTTATGTAGAATAATATATTAATATATTATTATCCTTCACCAAAAATAATGTATCATAAATACTTTAATAACAATATTTGTTATGATAACTAATGAGGAATGAGTTAAGATAGAAGATAATAAACTAAAATAAATAAGGTATATCTTGATTGTATTAACAACAATAATATTCATGATAAATGATGAGTAACTAATTAAGATAAAAGATAAGAAAATATTAAAATTTCTTAACAACAACAATCTTCATGTAATTGAGTCAAGCCAAGAGCCATTGCGAGATGAGAGTGAGTGCAATCTAGGAGCGAGTAGAGGAAGCATGAGTAGGAATCAAAAAGTAGAGTGCAATCAAGGAACAAACACCACTTGTTATAGATCCTAGGATAAACTTCAAAGGAATCTTGTGAAGAAAATCTAGGTAACATGGCAAGAAAGCTAATTTTGAAAGTCCTCACTAAAAGTAAGGATGACCTAGTTGGAAGTAAGGATGCCTTAATTGAAAGTATAGATACCCTAGTTAGTGATAAGAGGAAGAATGAATCTATGAGAAACCCTATCTAAGGAGTAAATACTGCACTAGAAGTGATTATCAAGGATGAGATGATTGAGCATGATATAATGGTTCTTAAAACCAGAGGGTTAATATGTAAGTTTTATTGATACTGATAAAGTTTTTATGAGATTAAAAATTGGATCAAGTGGAAGTGGGGATTGAATTCAAATTACTCCAATACTTTTCTTCCAAGAGGATTTTTACTCATTATTTTTTCTAGTTTAAAAATTAAGGATAAAATAACGGATGTAACCCCTTGGTTTAGGGATAAAGATGCATTATATTTAAGACTTTTGAGTAAAAATTTTTATTTAGAGATAGAGACTATTAAAGGCTTATGGTATGGATTAGGATTTTTGGATTTCCTTATTAACTCATCGATAAGATGATTTTGAAGAATATTGGTAATACTCTAGGTCAATTCATCTAGAGGGACCAATTACTATGGAGATAAGACATGTTGTATACACTCAAATATATGTTGCTATGGATATTTTAAAACTTTTATTGCAGTTCATTAAGATTAAATTTAAATCAAGAGAATGGGATCAATAAGTGGAATATAAAAATATTATTTTTATGTTGCAAATGTCATGAAGCTAAATACATGTGAAGAGACTACAAAGAGAAATGATGGAAAAATAACTTTTTTTGGGCATGAGGGTAGCTTCAACATGAAACAAGGAGATCATATCATAGGAGAATCTAGGTCAAATCAAGGATTTTCCACTCCTAAGAAAGTGGCAAGAAAAATCCCTATACATCATCAAATGATAAAGGCCATTATAGTTCACTTGAATCAACCATTAGAAGAAAAAATGATATGAGATATGAGGAAGTAAAATGCACAAGTTCAAATATAGAAGGAGCTGAAGGTGTGAAGGAGAAGGAAAGTCAATTATAAAGCAAAGGAATATGGAGAGGTAAATTTTAATCTAAATGAGGTGAAGAAGATCAAGCTTAATCTAGGTAAATTATCTTTATTTTCCTCAAGTAGCAAAAATGCTCTCCTTATAATAAAAATAAAAGCAAATAAGAGTGTATTCATTGCACTTTAGGGTTTCAAGAGCAGTACAATAAAGAAAATTATATGGAGGATATCAAAGAAAATTTAGGGTTTCTAAAATGATTATGGAGGATCATTTATGCACTTTAGGATTTTTAGGTCAATATATAGAAGAAAATACTAATGAGGATATTCCTTGCACTTTAGATTCTTTAGGGTGATATAAATATTTAGAAGATAAGTCTCATTGTGAACAATATGAAAAAATAGAAGAGGTTGATGAAGATGAGAGTTTTGGTGGGAGTGGAAAAATGAGAGGAAGGCCATTAAATCTAGAATAAAGAGAAAAAGAAACTCAAAAGGATATTGATCTAGGAATACAAATAAAAATATCATAGGCGTTAATAAGAAGAGGGACTAAGCCCACTAATAAAAATAAAAAGTGTTGATGATGAAAATGATACCATGGAATATTAGGAGTATGAATAAGACCTGTAAAAAAATAATTATTAAGAAATTAATAGGTTGTTATAGTCCTAATTTTATTTTAATACAAGAAATAAAATTAAGTAGTGAGGAATGTAAGGATGCTTTTAAGAATATTTGGAAGATAAGTGATTGTCTAGTAGTTTCTTCTATAGGAGCTTCAAACAATATTACAATAATATGGGTCAAATGCAAATGGGATGGGAAATTATTAAAAACAATAAGTGATTGGATTGCTAGATTATTTTATAGAAAAGAGAAAACATCAAATTTGAGGTTATAAATGTATATTATCCAACTATAGTTACTCCTCGTGAAATATGTTGAAAGGATCTTAGCATATTTTTGTCAAATACAATGATGATTCATTGTGACCTATGGATTCTTGGGGGTGGTTTTAACACTATTATATATCCTTTAGAAAAGGAGGGTGGTATTCTAGGATGGTCTAAACCAATGCAATATTTTTCTTCATTTATCAATTCAAATGATCTTTGGGATGTTAGTCCTTCAAGTTTTCAATATACATGGGATAATAGATGTATTGGAAAAATTCATATAATAGAAATATTGGATAGATTCTTGTTATCCAATAAATGGTTGCAAATAAAGTATACAATATCTTTAGATATTTTATTGTGAGCAGGACCATATTATAAACCCATTATTTTGACTTATAATTTACCTAATAATGATCATCCAAAGCCATTTTGCTCCTATTCTATGTGGCTTCAAGACCCTATATTTTTTCTAGATGGTTATGTTATGGTGGGATGAATCAAAATTTGAAGGATCATGTTGTATAGGTTCGTTAAAAATATGAAATATTCAAAGGAGCAAATGAATATTTGGAATGCTAAATATTTTGGTAAATTTTTTAAAGAAAAGAAAGAAATTAAATCCAAACTCAAAAATTTACAAGAGATAGTAGAAATTAATGGAATGGATCAAGATTATTATGTGAAAGAAAAATAATTAACTTCTAATTATCATAATGCATTGAAAAATGAGGATTTATATTGGTTTTAAAAAACTATAGAGAAAAGGGTTCAAGGAAGGAGATAGAAATAATTTTTTCTTCATGCTACAACGAAAACAAATTTTTTTTTCATCACATCAAAAATATTTTAACACCATATGGAAGAAATATTGAATATGAAGAAGATATAAAGAAGCAATTAATTATTTAAAAAATATTTTATTAGATACTAGACAAGATAAGGAGGCACAAGCTAAGATTTTGTAAAATATTCCATCAATTATCACATAGGGATAAAATGAAAGCTTGATGAAGAAGATATCTATGGAGGAGATCCATGAAGTACTTTTCTCTTTCCATCCTAACAAGGCACCTGGCCTCGATGGATTTCTTACAATTTTATTTCAATTTTTTTGGAATTTATTGAAGAGTAATATGTTATTTATGGTTGAATAGGCCTAGGAAAGGAAGAATATAATTAGTTAGATCAATACCATTTGTATTAAATTGATTCCCAAGAAAGGTGATATAAAATATTTATGATAATTTTTTTCCAATAAGCCTTTGTAATATGCTTTATAAGATCATTTCAAAAATTATGGAAAACGAGTTGAAGGGCATTCTAGGTTGTGTTATCTCAGAGGAACAAGGTGGTTTTGTTCATAGCAAAAAAATTCTTGATGGTATAATTATTGCAAAGGGGTCATACATTGTCTTTATTCTATGAAAAACTAGATATGCTTATGAAATTAGATATGAACAAAGCATATGATAAGGTTTCCTGGATTTTTTTACATGCTATTCTCAAAAGGTTTGGCTTTGACTAAAGTTAGTGTGAATCAATTCATTGTTATAGCACTACATAATTTTCTATTTTGATCAATAGTTCTCATGGTGGTTACTTTAAGTCACCTTATGAAAATTTTCAAGGTGATCCACTATATCCTTATCTATTTATTATTCTTGTGGAAGCATTAGGGAGAGCTTTCTCAAAGGAAAAAATAGGAAAAAATCAAAGGTATTCAAGTTACAAAAAATGGCCCCTCCAATATCATATCCAATTTGTTGATGATACTTTTATTTTGGGTCATCCTTCAGTTTGTGAGGCTATGGATTTTAAATCAATATTATCATGCTATGAGAAGGCTACTCGATAATTGGTTAATACTATAAAATATAGGATATTATTCATTAATATTTCTTTATATTTACAACAAATTATTATGAATATTTTAGGGTTTAAAATTAAAAAATTTCCATCAACCTACTTGGGTATTCCTTTGTCCCATAAAGGAAATAAAAAGGAGCTTTGGATCTCTTTTTTGGATAGAATGAAAGCTTGTTTGACAAGTTGGAAAGATAAGTTTTTAACCATGGAAGGAATGCTACAACTCATAAAGACTATATTGCAATCCATCCCTACTTATATGAGGTCACTTTCAAGATTACCAATAAGTATAGCATCAAAAATTGATAAAATTCAGAGAGACTTTTTATGGAAAGGTTGTGGCAAAAAATTTACATTTCCTCTTTGTAAGTGGAATAAAGTTTACAAAGAAAATAATATTGTAGGAGTAGGCTTATAAATTTGACGTTAGGGACAAAGCTTGGGTGCATATTATTCAGATTTCAAAGAAATAATTGGGCAAAAATATTACTTTAAAAATATATAGATTCTCTTGATGAAATAAAATTATCTAGAAAAAAAACCCTACCCAAAGGATCATCATCATGGAACTTCATATCAGATAGTTTACAATTGATAAAGAAACACAGGGTTATGCATAAGGGGTCGACCCCAAAATCTATTTATAAAATCAAGGTGAATTGTCTTGGAATCCCGACGAAATATGTAGAAGTATACATGGCGAATTGCATTTATTTATCTCCAAAAATTTTCAAACCGTGGCGAATTGCATTAATTTATCTCCAAAAATTTTCAAACCATGGTAAATTTTTCTGTGTTGGGGGCTATGAATATCGGTTTGCAAAATCTAAAAATGTATGACAAACTTAAAAGCTTTAGGTTGACATGAAAGACTTTTAGCCTTTATGCTTTATGATGATCGATCTGAGACATGTATGATGATCGACTATAGGCATGACGATCAATTGTAGACATGATGATCGATGGCATGCATGACGATCGATTGTAGGTATGACGATCGATTATAGGTATGCCGATCAGCTACATATATGATGATCGACTGTAGGCATGATGATCAGCTGCAGATATGACTATCAACTTAAAATGATGATACGATGATCAAGATGATGATCGATTGTAGGCATGATGATCAGTTACAATAATGATGATCGTTAAATGATTATAGATATGATGATCGATAGTAGACATGATGATCGATGGTATGCATGATGATAAGTTGTAGGCATGATGATCGGTTGTAGGTATGTCAATCGGGTGTAGCTATAATGATCGATTATAAGAATATCGATCAGTTGCATGCATGATGATCATCTATAGATATATCGATCAACTATAGGAATGATGATCGGTTGTAGGAATATTGATCGAGTGTAGATATGATGATTAGTTGTAGGAATATCGATCGGTTGCATATATGATGATCGGTTGTAGGAATATCGATTGGGTGTAGATATGATGATCGATGATAGGTATGATGATCGGTACAAGAATATTGATCAGATGTAATCATGATGATCGGATGTAGGAATGTTGATCGGATGTAATCATGATGATAAAAATCAAGCATGCTGATCAGGTGTAAGCATGATGATCAGTTGTAGGAATATCGATCGATTGCAAGTGTGTCGATTGGTTGCAATAGTGTCGAGTACCCAATCGATAGCAATGATGCATCTGTACCATGTGTCAACCATCCATGAAATGATTGCATGCAGAGGCCATGTGTCACCCATCCATGAGCTGATTGCATGTAGAAAAGTCTATATAAAGGGATAAACAATCATTTTTTACCTTTTCTATCATAGTTTTAACCATTTTCCTCCTATTTTAATGCATTCTTAACCCTTTTCCTCCTATTTTAATGTATTCTTAACCCTCTTCCTCTAGTTTTATCTTAGTTTTTAACCTTTTACCTTAATTTTTAAGCGAGTTTTAACCCTTTTCCTCTGTATCTTCTGATCCATACTCGTACACAATGAAATAACCCTATGGCATCCCCTGTAACCCCTGGAATGTTTAAAATTAATTTTAAAAACTTGGTTTACCCCTTGATTTCTAAAATTTTATCAACACCAGGTTACGACATGTCATGGGTCATGGACTCTGGTCTTCGGGGTCTAGTTTCAATGTCATAGTTCGACACGGACACAAAACTACTGGAGAAGATCATTGCAGGTTATAATATTGATTCGGGCAAGGTAAATCTTGTCATCGACAACAAAAATGTCATTCTTTCTTTCATAGCCTCTGATATCTCCAGATTGACAACATTGCCCCACGTTGGTTGTGAGCCTATCACTTCCAAATACCAATTAACTGATGATGACAAACTCTACTTGGAGACCAACTTCAATGTGCAGTCAAATTCTTTTCAAGGTATAACTATTTTTTTATTTAATTGAATTTAAATTCTAGTCACTAGTGTACAATTACTGATTTTGTTTTTTTTGTAGTTACATCCACCAAGTCCAGAAGGGGTTTGACTATACCAGCGATTGAAAATAAATTTCTTCGGGCATGTTGCGAATTCTTCCTTGCCAGACTCATTCTACAAGGAAGACCGATAGAAATTCTGATGTGGGCCTTAGCGTATTTGGTTCATTGTGTTGCACACCAACAATTCGACTGGTCCAACTATGTCTCACATCGGATCAGATTGGAAATCCAGAACATGAAAACCCATGCTTCACCCTCATCGATAGTTAGCACATGCAATTATATTATTGCTTTTTTTTATGAATATTTTTATCATTTGTAGAACACTCAAGTACCAACATCTTGGCACTCAACCCTAGCCAATGCAGCCATGATAGAACAATAGGTTCAGGTAATTTTTCATTAATATTTAAGTAAATTTTTTTATTTTTCATATGTTTGTCTTTTTATAATTTTGACATTTTATACCAAACATAGAAAAGGGCATCCTCTTCCTCTTCAAAGTGGGATGTTGTTATCAGAGGTTATAATCTAGAGGAATCAGGAGACTCCAAAACACCTGTAGAGGAAACAACACCACCGCTAAGGAGAAGATCAACAAGGAAATGTAGAAGATCTAGTTCTCCTGATCCTCGACAACCTCCACCTATGGCTGCACGTCCACTGCCAATGGGCGTAGTTGCGCAAGAGGTTTCATCTTCGGGGAGTAAGTTTTAATGACTATCGAAACAAAAATTTTACAAAATTTTTACTATTTTTAATTAATTTTTTTTAGATGTACAACATGCCCACATTCCATTTGCATCAGCAACTACGCAAGATGTTTTTCTTCTACCGGTAAGTGTTATAACAAATTTTGCAACCAATTTTCATAATGTAATTTTATAACTAGTTTTTATTTTCTACCTTCACAAATTTTTTACCTTCACAAATTTTATAACTAATTTTTATTTTTATGTTTTAAGTTCCCATACAACAATTTCATCAACAAAATCAGCAAGCGATGCCGCCCCCTCCTCCACCACGCCAACCTCAAATGCGAGGTCAATGCTTCCCAGTTGGAAAACACATTCTTCCATCTAGGCCACAGAGAGAAGCAACACAACAATTTTTAGAGAAAGAAGCATCAAAGACATTTTCAGGATTCGACCGTATTTCTCTTGCTAATTTTAATTTTAAGGATATACCGAAAGCTTCTGGTGCTGGGTTGGATGAGGTTCCACTTGATAAAGATTTATTTTTGCAAGAGAACACACCCACTACTTTTCAAGTATCAGAATTGCTTCAAGATAAAGGAAATGAAGGAGCATAATGTTCAAGCAAATCTCCTCCCAGGGAAACAAACACCCATCAGGCTCCTCCTCGACTAGAGGATGAAAGATTAAATATTTTAGAAAAATATTTGGTTTCTGATAACGTTGAATCTACCATTAAGGATTTACTACTTCCAGATATAATAGAAATGAAAAAATGGGAGTATCGGGCCAAAGTGTTGATAAAGGAAATTAATGCCCGATACAATAATTTTTCAAAAAGAGAAAAAATTTTTTTGTTGAAAATGAACTTGAAAATATGGAGGCTCTGCTATAACAAGTAAAATCTGGCATTGTGAAGGTGAATACATCTTACACAGATGAAATTTTAAATTTTATGATGAACAGATTGGAGAACATAAATGGTGAGGCCCAAGCTTATTACAATGAATGGGCAAGTGATAAGAAAAAGGTTGTTGTTGTTGTAGCTACAAAGAATGTTGTTGAGGTTTGACTTAATCACTTTTGTGTTCAAAAATTTGTTGTTCTCTTTTTTAAAATGTAATTATCTGTTGATTAACTATTTTTCCTTTTTGTAGGTAAAGTATGATAATCTCAAGAAGCAGGTTCAAAACCTGCAAGACTATCTCAGGATGGCAAAGGAGTTCTTAAATGCTTCCATGGCAATGAAAAAAAGAGCACAGGAAGTAGTTCGACAAAACAACATTTTGCAGAAAATCATTATCCACAACGGATTGGATCTTGATGTTCTGCTAAAGGAGAAGGGTAAAGAAGTTCAAGGACCAACATCTGAAGATGTTGGCAAAGAAGAAAACACCCTTCTCGATGGATTGGAAAATGTTGAGAAGATCCTTGTCAATTCTGGAGCAATTGATAGTACTGTTACCCAACCCGAGGGAAGAGCCATTGGAATGCAGAATGTGGAAATCGTGGAAGTAGTGGATGAGGAAAAAGGAGCTGAACATGGGAAATATGAGGGAGGAGCCATTGCTATGGAGACTATGGAAGTCATTGAAAAGGCAAAAGGAGTGGTGGAAGGGGGAAAATATTCTGAAGCATGAAATTGAATTTCAAAATTTGATATTTCGAAAAGACTATTTTATGACATTTCATATGTTTTCATTTGAAAACAAGATACTTGCTTTTATTATTTTACTATTACACTATTTACTATTTATAATTGTGTGTTATTTTCATCTCTTGAGTATTATGGTGTTTCAAATATGCTTGAGTTTACGTAGAATATATGTATGCATAGGTTTAGATTTACATGTTATTCAAAGTTATTCATGTTGTGATATAAAAATGAGTATTGTCTTGTGTATTCTGCTATGTTGTTTTTATATTTCAATTTTCAAATGAGTTTACGAAGGATATATCTATGCATGGGTTTAAATTTTTAGTTTATTCAAAGTCATTCTTGTTGTTGTATAGAAAAGTGTTTTGTCTTTTTTATTATGCTATATTGTTTTCATATTCAATGTTAGTTTACGATGGAGATATTTATGAAGGGGTTAAATTTCAATTTCCATATATTATGCTATGTTGTTTTTATATTTCAATTTTCAAATGAGTTTACGAATGATATATCTATGCATGGGTTTAAATTTCAGTTTATTCATAGTCATTCTTGTTGTAGTATAAAAGTGAGTATTGTCATTTGTATTATGCTATATTGTTTTTATATTTCAAGTGAGTTTACGAAGGATATATCTATGCATGGGTTTCAATTTTCAGTGCATTCATAGTCATTCTAGTTGTTGTATAAAAATGTGTATGGTCTTTTGTATTATGCTATATTGTTTTTATATTTCAAAGTGAGTTTACGAAGGATATATCTATGCATGGGTTTCAATTTTCAATGCATTCATAGTCATTATAGTTGTTGTATAAAAATGAATATGGTCATTTGTATTATGCTATATTGTTTTTATATTTCAAAGTGAGTTTACGATGGATATATCTATGAATGGGTTTAAATTTTCATTTTCCATATCTAGAGTAATATACTACATGCATTTTTCATACATATGTAGAGAAATTTTTACTAGTTATGTATGCATACAAGGTTTACTCAATGACAAAGCATAAATCATAAAAAATCACTATATTTTAGTCATATCATACAAATAATGATACTAATGATACATACAAACATACATTTAAATTCAAAGCAAAAATCACTATATTTTGTCAACATATACAATTAATTCAATAACATAGCATCATTACGTATACATGGTTTTCAAATTTTCAGCTTACTCAAAGCTATAGCATAAATCATAAATTTTGAAAACATAGACAATCCATATCATTAAAAAGCAAACATGCATAATCATTGAAAATAGAATGATTATATGATTTTTTCAAATCACTAAAATTTTACAACAAATCAAATACGAAAAATCATTGATAATATGAAATTTTTCAAATCATTGACATTTATAAATGATATCAAATATGGAAAATCATTGATAATATGAATTTATTCAAATCACTAAAATTTTACAAAATGATTTCAAATCTGAAAAATCATAGATTATATGAATTTGTCATATAATCATTGCAATTTTTACATTTTTGGAAGTTGATACAAAGCTTTATCGACTTCTCCAAAAGAACCGAGAATCATTTGTGAATTCTGCATTTCCATAATCTCATCATCACTCCAAGTTGAATCATTTTCGTCATTATCAATAATATTAGTGAGACCTCTTCTTTCTGCTAGGGACTTCCAATATGTCAACGCTCTGTCATAAGGAAACTTACCCACCTCGTACGATGACACATACATTCTCAAACAATTTTCCAAATTTTTGTCCAACCTATTATGAAATTTTGATTTAACAAAATATAATGCACTAAAAACCCTTTCATCTTCAACAGATCCCAAAATCATTGTCTGACATAATTCATATAAAATAAAGTATTCACTCATAGTTTCTTGTAAGACACTACTTCGATACAATTTTTTCCAGAAATGCGTGATTGAACCAGTCTCATGTGGATTTTTGAAATGTGCAATTTGATTATCCATTGTTATTCCAAAATTTGTTGATTGTTGTCTCAGAAGATCTTTGTTTAGAATACCATTGATTTCAATGCCATTTATTTCCACACTTTTAGAGAAATATGTCATAAGATTACCCATATATTTTACAAACAACTCACTTCTACTACTATGGTCACCACAAGGATTCCAGAATATGGGATTAACAACAACCATGGCCTCAAGTGTCTCATCTCTCTTAAAACGATCTCTTATTTCACTTGTTAATGCATTTGCAATTCTTTTCAATTTATTCTTAGTGCTATCCAAAACCTCATCGAATCTGAAATGTGTAACGGGCACTTGTTCAACATCATCTGTTAGTGTATCTAATCACTTTTCAAAATGATATACAAGAATCAACTTTCCATGGATAGCAATACAAAGATTATCATTGATGTTGAACTTTAAAAAGTTGTTCGGATCATTGACATTAACTAACGTATTCCAACTATCAAACTTGGGATCCTCAAAATGTTTTTCGGATAAATAAATCCTGTCAATAATCATACATATTTGTTTTCTCATCCTCATGAAATAGACAATATAAATTGCCCTTTCTTGTGCAAGTTTAATCAAAGAATTCATTTCTTGTAACATTGGTAGAATACCACATAATGTGAGAAGAGTTTCCAAGTCAGTCATACAAAAAAGCAAATATTTTGCCTTGTCAACATCCCTACGATGTGCATACATAAACCCAACCAAGGATTGATATTCTAAAAATACCTTTTTTAGGAAGAAACAGTGAAATCCACCTGGTTTCCACATCTTTTAACATTTTTCTACCTTCAGTTACACCTAGAGAAAACTGTTGAAACTCTGCAAACCTTTTTGGACTGCATGAAAAGTATGAGTGTATTTCATGGATGAGTTCTTCCACTCTGGCTACATTATCAAAATTGCTCACAATTTTGTATGCAAGATTCATTCGATGAGCCATGCAATGAATAGGAATCACATATGGGGCAATTGATGTCTGAAGCCTAACACAAAGACCATTCCTTTGTCCTTGCATTGTAGCCGCACCATCAGCTCCAACACAAATTAACTTTGTGGCAATTTCCTTTTCATCCATTCTGGCAATATCCTTTAAACTGGTTACAACAACATTATAAATATTTTCCGCATTACAATTTTCAATCATCTTATGTAGTGCTAGTAAATGAGGTTGTCTCAAATGATTTTTGAATGTGTAAACATGTATGCAAATCCAAGATGTGTTGTCAACAATTGTTACCTCATCAATGGAAAGTGAAATAAATTTGGCTTGTTTCACATTCTCTCTCGAGTCTTCCTTCTCAACCAGTGATAGATATTTTACCATTTCCCAACCACTTCGATCTGACCAATGTGAACTGGTAAGGTTTTGTACATCGGCTAGTTGAAGTATTTCCTTAAAATCAACAAAATCAGACATGGGTCGACCTTTTTTTAGAATACTGTATACAATAGCAAACTACAATTTCTTTGAGGCTAATACATTCTTATTAATTTTTTGAAATTGTGCCTCGATTGTTCCACCCTTCTCAATGAGAGTTTGTTTTTGTTTCATTGCTTTTTCATATTCAAGTGCATATCTCACATGCACACATTCTGATGCATCCTTCCACCTATGAAATCTGTTAATTGTTCCATCACTTCGTATTTCTTTGATGTAAACTTTCCCATAGTGTTTTTCTATTATGTCTTTCTTATTTTGCAATAAATGATCCTTTCCCAGCTTCCATGTACAAATAATGCATTTACACACATTCAGTTTCTCATCTCACTCAATAAAGGGGTATAACCATGCCCATTCATTTTTAAAATCCCTTCCAATAGTCCATTCACTTATCTTTTGACGTTTAGATTTTTGACTACAAGATTCCCTAGAGGTCTGCAATTTAATTGTACTATCATTTTTTTTTGGTTGATGTGTCTAAATTTAAAATCTCCTGAAGTGGTTGTTGAATGTCGTTATTAGGAAAATTATCATGTGGTCCCATCTCATCTGTTGGAATATCTTCGAGTGAATGCACATCAGGGTCGACAATGTTTACTGCATTCAATGTTTGGTGTTCTCTATCATTTTTTGAAGTAAAAAGGCACTATTTTAAAGAATTAATAGAATACAATTTTACAAAGCATTTAAAAAGAGGTAGATAAGCAGACAACCATTTATCTATTAATAAAGAAATGTTTTATATTTAAGAATAATAGAAATATTAAAAATTTGATGGTAAAAGGTGTTTGTACCTACATGTTGTGTAGAATCTATAGAGATTGATGCCTCATTGCATTTTGATATTTGTGTAAAATATTTTAGAATTATCTTTTTACAAGAATATTGGCCTCCCTTATTTCCATATTTAGTAGGTGACATTGTATCTATAAAGAAAAAACTTTCAGATGTTAGGAAATGTATATGAAATTGAAGGAAAATAGTAGACATCCCTCAAGATGAACCTACATTGCCCTATAGAATGACATCTGAAAGACAAGAAGTAGTATAACAAGAAAATGCTCCTAACACACAACATGACATGGATACTTATCGACCATAGTTGTAGATAGTGCTTCTACACTGCCTATGAAACATACTCTAAGAGACAAGAAGTAGTCTCTGATAAGAGAAATGCTCCTAACACACAACTAGATGACATTGATAGTTGTCTACCATAGTTGCATATAGTTCACCTATAGTGCCTATGAAACTAAAGAAAAAGAGCTTTGGATAAAAGAACAATGGAAGAAGAATACTCTACCAATTTTTAGTCATGAATCCTCTATAATCGATAGCCCTATGTCGATCGACACACTTCTACAATGGGTCGGACCATAGACACTCCTCTACAATCGATCAAATTTTATCGATAGTCTCTTCTTAGCAATCGATCGTCTTAGGCTGATTAATGCATCTCTACAACCTTGTGTCGATAGACACTACTCTACAATCAATATCTTATGTTGATTAATGCATCTTTGCAACTTATGTCGATAGACACTACTCTACAATTGATCGACTTATGTCGATGGAGACTTCTCTACAATTGATCAGCTTATACGACTAACACCTTTGCAATCGATAGACTAATGTTGATCGACACTTCCCTATAATCGATAGACTAATATTGATCGACATGTCCTTGCAATCGATAGACTAATATCGATCGACACCTCTACAACCAATAGATAAATGTCGATTGATAATCCCTACAATTGATAGGTTGATGTTGATCGACACCTCTAAAGATGAATGATCAACACTTTGAATCGATCGACATCTACAATCGATTGACTTATAATGATGATAATGATCGATTACAATGATATTAATAAAATGTCGATCGACACCTCTAAAATTGATCGACTAATATCGATAGACACATCCCTATAACTGATAGTCTAATGTTGATCGACACCTCTACAATCAGATTGTAATGTATATGCTCTACAATCGATCATCTTATGATAAAATGGTTACAACCATGTTGAACATCTCTACAACCGATCGACTTATACCGATAGACATGACTCTACAACCGATCGACTTATGCCGATCATCTTGCATCGATCGACACTCCTCTGCAACCGATCGACTTATGTCGATAGACACTCCTCTGCAACCTTGTCAAGTTTTTCATTGTTTCAGAGCTATTTTTGAGTTAGAGTATTTTAGATGTATGTTTATCGGTACCCACTACAGTATATATACGGGTAGTATATGAGGCGATTTGGGTAGGAAAAATAAAATCATTTATAATTTGAAGGTGAATTGGGTAGGAAAATCAAAATCATTTATAATTTGAGGTCGATGAATTAAAATAAAAATATTTTAATTATTATCAACGATGGGCGAATTTACCCCAAAAAAACTTCCACCCCGTAAATTTCGGGCGAATGGGCCCTAGTGAAAGGATCCAAAATTAGCCAATTTAAAATCTTGAAAATCCTAAATAGAGCCAATTTACGATATTTCGCGCTTATGCATAACCTTGAAGAAACATATTAGATGGTTAGTCAATCAAAAGAGTTAAATAAATTTTTGGTCTAAAGCTTGTTTGAATCCTTATCCTCTTATCTCTGACTCAAAATTGTATCCATTGGCTCAAGCATGCTAGCATATAAAGGTCCAAGGGTCAAAGGCTATATTAATATGAGCGAAAAATCTAGATAATGGATTTCTTTTAGTAACCTGGTTGAAGGAGAGGAACTCAAACAAATTGTAGATAAACTTCAAAAGATGTTTCAAGAGTTTTATTTACTAGTTTTTACATGAAAGGATGAGTTGGTTTGGAATTTATAAAAGGATGGTGGATACTTGGTCAAATCTGGATATGAGGATTTAGAGAAATTAAAATTTCCTTCTCCCAAATATTTTCCTTGGAAGAATGTTTGGTCATTAGAGGCTCTCCCTAATTTACTCATATTGTAGAAAACAACTCATATTCTATTTACTCATGAAGATGTTAAATACAAAATGACTAACTAAGATTAGTCAGTAACTACTAGATACAAAAGCTATTGAGATAAATGATGTGTCTAACTTAGGTAGATAATATTCTCTATTATCTAATAACTTAATATTTAACTAAAACTAAATAATATATAGAAGCTAGACCAAAAACTAACGTATGCTTCTAGATGTATAGCTATATATTTTATAAATAATGTAATAATATATACTTTTCTAGCATCCCCCCTTATTATATTATTTGGAATATATAGAGAGTTGCAAAACAACTCAAATATGATATGAAAAAGTACCTTTGTGAAAATATCTACAACTTTTTTGTTTGTGGGAATGTACATGAGTTGTATTTTATGTTTGTAAAATTAATCTTGAATGAGATGACATTGAGATTTAATGTGTTTGATTTGTTCATGGAACATTGGATTCTTGACTAGTTTTAGTACAACTTGGTTATCACAATGCAAGTGTATTGGTAGATTCTTCTAAAGATCTATACTTGAAATAATGCGATGTAGCCATATCACTTTGCACATAGCTCCTCATGCAACATGATATTTTACCTCTATGGATAAAAGTGTAATTACTTGCTGCTTCTTGTTGTGCCATGAGATAGGTCTAGATCCTAGATGAAGTATATATCTAGACATCAACTTCCTTTCATCTAGATATCCTATATAATCTGAGTCCATGCATCCTTACAAGAAGAACTTGTTATTATTCTTGTATTCCATACCATATTCTATTGTTACATGGACATAGTAAAAAATTTCTTTATTGCTTTCCAATGACTGACCTTTGGCTCCTGTATGAACCTCAAAAGATAGCTCATAGTAAAGTTGATATTTGTTCTAGTGTTTTTCAAGATATATAGAGAGTTCTAAATAATTAAAGTGATTTATTATATCTAGATAATTGTAACCCTAGTTCCATTGGAGTTGCCTTGAGTTTACATTCTATCATTTTATATTTTTTAATTAGTGCCTTGGGATATTTTTTTTATGAGATCTTGATGTGATTCTTCTTTTAGAGGACTTACAAGCCAAGACAATAATGTAGAAATCCCAAATATATTATATCAAATGAATTTTTCAAGTCATTTTTCATAGCATCCACCATATTATCTGAAATACCAATGATTATCAGAGTATCAATATATAATACAAGTATCACTATTTCAAAATCAACCTTCTTGAAATACATATTTGTATTTGAGGGACTTCTTTTAAATCCATGCTACAATAGGTGATTATCAATATTGATGTACCAAGCTCTTGAAGCGTATTTCAACCCATACAAGGATTTTATCAAATTTTAAACTTTTTTGCTCTTGCCCTTCAATAACAAAATATTTAGGTTGAACCATGTATACCTCTTCTTTGAGATGACCATTCAATAAAGCACTCTTCCATCTGAATTGAGCTACCATTGCATAAAGAACAAGAATGGTTGTCATCTTCACTATTGGTGAAAATATTTCTTCGTAATTAGTGCCTTATTTTTAAGCATAGTCCTTTACAACAAGTTAGACTATGTGCTTATCAATTTTTCCATCTACCTTATATTTGATTTTGAATACCCACTTGCAGCCTATGGGTTTCTTTCCATTAGGTAGATCATCTAACTCTCATGTATTATTTTTCATAAGAGACTTATGTTCATATTCTATAAATTCCTTACATTGAGGTAAGCTAAGTGCATCCTTCACTAAAGTAGGTTCTGCATGATCCATCATTAAAGATATTAAACCCCTATTTTATTCCTAGCGTGACATACTTCGATTATGTGGCCAAGTGAAATTGAGGTCAGGAGGTGCATCAAGTTTTACATATCTTATTGTGCTTGTGTACCATTTTAAAAATTTCTTTATTGTGGGGGAGAAACTACTTCAGGATCATCAATAAGAGCATGAAAGTCATTTTGGAATTTATCAAATTTTAATTGTATAATGGGAGATGTGTCTTTGCTAGACTCTTTAAAATCCACTGTATTCAACTTGGGAGCAATTTCTTCATCAAATATCATATCTCGAGTACTATGAATTTTATTGGTAATAGGGCAATCAAATGACACCCTTTTGATTCTTCATCATAACCAAGAAATATATACTATAGGGACTTCTCATCTAACTTGCTCCTTTTCTTCTTAGGAATGTGCATGTAGGTTTTGCTACCAAATATCCTTAGATGAGAAATCAATGATTTTCTTTGAGTCCATGATTCTTTAGGTGTAAATCCTTGAAGAGCTTTGGTTGGCACTCTATTAAGGAGATACACTATAGTAGTGATAACTTTTTTCTAATATAGTTTCCCAATATGAGTACTAGTGAGCATACACTGAACCATCTCCATGATGGTACAATTCCTTCTTTCAACAACTCCATTTTTTGGGGAGTATAAGATTTTGTAAGCTATATTTTTATCCCATGATGTGTAAGAAACCTTGAGAATTCATTGGAGGTATATTACCCCTATGATCTGAGTGAAGGATATTGATTGAACATCATGATTCTTTTCTCAACACATTTTTGAAAATGCTAAAAATAAAGGAAGGCATTAGACTTTACCTATAAGGAAAAGATCCATATTTTTATAGAGTAATCATAAAAAAACAACTAAAAATATCCTTTTCCACCAAAATTATTTGACATTGGTCCACACAGATTGGTGTGTATTAGCTCCAATAATGCTTTATACCTATAAGAACTCAATTCAAAAGGTACAGTGTTACTTCCCTGCTAAGAAATCTGAGTAAATTGACAATGTTGGTTGATTTATCTACCTTGATGCTCGTGCTCACACATTATCATTATTTCAAGTTTTTTCTTGACCCATGTGTCCTTGTTGTAATAGCCTCTAACTTTAGAATGCAATGAGTTACCTCTACATCTTATTTGTCTCTCAAACTATGTAATGGTATTAAAGCTCACTTTTAGACTTGATCTACTTTTGCATAGATGATTCAATCTATTTCTATGCTTGGTTCATCCTTCATACATATTACAAGATCCAACTATACCAATTTGATCACTTCTAAAACTAGATGAATTCCATAGACGTTAAAAAATATCCTTAGCCAATATCACATTGCTACTGCCATTTTTTAACTATGACTAGTGTTGAGTGGTATTTTTACCCAATTGTGAAAATATACTCTTCCTTAGGATTTGGGTTCCAAATACCCTCTTGCAAAGAAGTTAAACAAACAACTTCTCCAAGGTCTCCGCTATATTTAGCATTTTGCATATGTGTATTAGTAATCTTAAATAAATATATTCATTTTAAATACTTGGAACACCTTAGTGATTGCAAGTAATTGTAAACAAGGGGTAATGTTGGTTTATTTTACCATGAAACTTTAGTGATTGTTCATTGAACCAAAATAAAGCAAATGTGAGTTGGCCCTCATATGACCACGATGTAGTGCCTTAATTCCTTTTATATTGAGAGTTTTAAGGTAGATTTTATCTTCTTTATTAAGTTCAAATATGGCTTCTGATCATGAAGATAAATATAGCTTTCAATATGATCGATAAACTATCCCTCTTTGGTGAAATGAATTTTCACAAAGAAGCAATAATTTATGGCCTTAAATAAAGGGCTTTAAATGTCACTTTAACTTATCCCTCTTAAATGAAATCAAATTTTCATCAAGATGAACAATTAAGTGCTTTGAATAAAAGACCTTCAATGTAATACTCAAATTACCCCTCTTTCGTAAAATTAGAATTTTTATGAAGAGGGTAATTTTAGGCTCAAAATGGAAATTTGTGAGAATGCCATAAAACATAACCCCTTCAATGAAATTGGAATTTTCATGAAGGGAATGTCATCATAGGCTCATGAGTGCAAAACAAAACTGAAAAAATGAAATTCTGGCCCAAAATGGAAACTTTCTATTTTCGGATTTTTTAAAATCTGTAATAAAACAACAACTTCGATGAATTTTTAAAAATACTAAACAACTCCGAAAATGAAATTTTAAAATGCGTATTGGAATTCTGAAGTATAACCTATGCAATGGTGAAATTATTTTTGGATTTTGAAAATTTTTAAATGTTTATTTTAATGCCTGAAAATTAAAAAAAGTTAAAATTTATAGAAAATAAAATGCAGAAAAAGGAAAGAAAATGCAGAAAACTGAAAATAAAATGCATTCAGTATGATGCTATCCTATTTCGACAAAACCAAAGATGTGAGGTTTCCATGCATGCAACCTAACCTATTGGACTTGCTAAACAAGCACAATCCCCATAGACCAAGTGCTGGTTCCTAGGGTTTAAAATAAATTTCAGGTTCAAGCATTCATATGAAGCAAAAAAGCAAACTTGCATTAACTCCATCTACAAACTCAAAATCTGAAAAAGAAAAGAAAATAGACATTAAATCCATAGCATGCAAAGAGAATCTCCTTCTTTCTTGCCCACAAGATGCAAATTTCTGAAAACTCCTGCATTAAAAATGTGTCATTTTACAATAGCAGAATTTGGCCTCCAAAAGGCTTCAGCCATGGAAGGAAAAATAGCTCCAAAAGAAACAAATCCAAAAAAACTCTGTAATCTTGCATTTCCAAAACCATTTTCCAACCCATGTGGCCTCCTCCAAACCAAAAAAATCCAGCCCCTGTACCTCCGTTTGCTTCTATTTTAAATGGCTCTAAAAAAACTTTTCGTTTTCCCCTTCGAAGTTGTTCACTTGATTTCAGTTTTCATTTGTTTCATTTCTCTACATGGGTAATCGTTTGCCTCGTTTTCCAATACGAACTTGGTGTTTGATTCTTCTGTTGTAACAGATGATGACCAAGCTTTAAATTATTCATAATTATTTCAACCTCATTTAATGACACTTGGTCATGCATTGAAACAGCCGTTGGGTCCAAGTTTCCTTTTCTTATCTTTAATAAATTTTATTATATTTGTCCCTTCCCATCTTATCCAATTTATACGTCCAAGGTATCTAATTTGTTTGCTAGCTTGCCACGTGGGTCCCACCGTTAAAGTCCAAGCACCCTGCACGTATGGTTGTCCTAGTCCATGTCCTAACCACGTCCTCTTCGGCTAGTGTGCTACATTGACATCGCTATTGCAAATTTGGCATTCGCAATCCTGTGTCTCCGTCAAGCCACACCTTCTACGATTCGCATTTGATGTCCATTCAAAAAAAAAAAACTCTATCCATGGCACTATCGTAGTCCCGCAGTCGTCGCTACCATGAACCTACCACATTCGACTGTGCTTGTCACTGCTTTGAGCTCCCACTAAACATAACTTGACGCTGCTACTCGCATGCTTCTATCGTTGACACTGTGAGCCAACCCTTCTCATATGCTTCTTACTGTTGCGTCCCGACTACGTTCCAGCAATATTCACGCCCTGTTGATGATGATGCCATCCTTCGACAGTCTTTGTATCTCCATTGTTGTCGAGTCTGAACCCAATAACATCACCACATCGATCAATGGATGCCATTCTACTCTTGCGACGACTCCCGGTATCATCTGGCCATTCTCGTTGTGCACAATGTGATTATTTCAGCCATCTCTAACTTCGAATTCATCGTTGGTGAGATACAAAACATCTTCCCTGTTGCTGGACATTGATTTTTGTATGTCGTGGTGTCTCGATTCTCGACATCCATCTCCTCTCATGGGTTGGTTCGATGCCTGTCCTCTTCCTCTTGACGTGCCCATGATTTCATCCGATTTACTTGCCAAAGTATTACTTTGTGAATGCATCAATGTTCATGTCCACGTCCATGTTGGACCCTTACGACATGGTTTGTAGATATTGACGAAACTGTCATTCGAATTTTGCCTGTACAAGCGCAGCGTTACGCCCTGCTCACTGTGGTTCACCTATTATCATCCGCGTTGTCACCAAACTGGTCCAGGTCACTACCAAGATTTATTTCTGACATTCGTTTGGTTTGTATGTGTGCCCGTCATTTGGCATCACCCACTGAGTCATGTGTGATCACGTTACCATTCAACAATATATCTCATGATCGTCCATTGTGTATATTTTCTCTGATGGTGTTCGAGGGTCTGTCTTGTTGTTCGAATGCCTGCTTGCTCGCTGGGTCAGAGTGCTATTTGTCTTCATCACATAATCATGTCACCTAGCCATGTAATATCTCTGAATTTCACTCTACGGTGGCACCTGCCAGGTTTTGCCCTTGTGTAATATCCACATCACCAGGGCATCAAATATTTCCAAAACCCACTACATCCAATTGCTGAAAGTCCACCTTGTACATGCTATCACCATGTCATCTGCCTTATCTAGCCACCCGAAAGTGAATAATATACACCTCCGTAACCGTGCTCAGATTTATTTGTTATCCTTGTTTCATTGTCATTACGGCTTGGCCACATCATCCAATCCACCAACGTGTCGTTGATGTCCTCCGAACCACGACCATGCTTGGTCGAACAACCTGCAAGACACACCCAAAAACAACATATATTAAAAACATTATGCTTTAGCCTATTTTTATAATTATTTTATTTTTTTTAATTAATTTATTTGTTTTTTCTTTATTTTTTATTATTATATATTTTTTTACATTGAGTAAATACTTCTTATACATATACATGTCCGTCGCGAGATTGAACTTCATTTTTATTTTAAACATTTATATGCACAAAAAGCTTACTTGAAACCCTCAAATGAAGAAAACATAAAAGGTAACCATAACAAAAGCTAACAGTAAAATTAACGACAAAGAGTTGTTGACAGACAAAGTCGTCGACAATAAAATATCGTCGACAAGAAAATATCATCGACAATAAGATATCGTCGACAAGAAAATATCATCGACAATAAAATATCGTCGACAAGAAAAAGTCATAGACAACAAAATATCATCAACAATAAAATATTATTGACAAAAACTAATGATAAATGTAAATTCAAAACAAACCGAGCATTAGACACTCGAAACCACCATGCAAACACCCAAATACCAAAAACCAAAAGGTGGGTCCCCAATTTTGGGGTACGTTTTGGAGCAGCCACAACAACTAGTTTTGTTGTTACAAAAAAAATAAAGATAAAAAATGGTAAAGCTCTCTTTGAGTTTGAACATTCTTTGTTTTTTGGACAATGCCATAAATTTACTATGACAATAAATGAACTTCTTGTGTCATAGCATCAAAACCCTCTGCATAAAAGAAATCAACCTTCAATAGTAGTCTTTTAATTGCAAATTCTAGATTCCACCAACCTCTTGGTAAGCACCAATTACCACTCATTTCAAAGGATTCGATGGACGACAATGCTTTTGACCCCTTAGATTGTCACTTTAGCATCACCTCCTATGATCGTCAATAGAAACTCTACCAATAATTATCTGAGGACAAGGTCTTAAGCTCACATTGCCTCAAGTAAGTCTATCACTAGGTCTCATAGTGCTAATTATTCCACCTGTAGATTTGCTAAAAAAAGCAAGAGAAAAAATATCTATGCAAAACCAACAATATAATCATAGTAGAGAATGGAGTGTTCAAAATTTTTCTATCTAGCTTGATAATCATAGAATTTAGCATCTGGTTTTGGTGTGTCTTGCTGGTCTTCGATGACTCCTTAAAATTTTTGAATGTTCACAAGGCCAATATAGACTTAAAAGAGTGCTTCCAATACACTTGGAAATTCGATGACTCCTACACAATCATGGAAATAGGTAATCATAACTTCTCTACCTTAATGCATGAGCCAATCATCACAAAGAATAGATCACACAACTTCTTTTCTTATGCTTTGATACCATATTGGAGAAAAAACCCATATTCTATTTACTCATGAAGATGTTAAATACGTAATGACTGAATAAGCTTAGTCAGTAACTACCAAATACAAAATCTATAAAAATAAATTCTATGTCTAACTTAGGTAGAAAATATTCTCTATTATCTACTAGCTTAAGCTTTAACTAAAACTAAATAATATATAGAAGCTAGCCCAAAAACTAATGTATACTTCTAGATGTATAACTATAGATTTTCTAAATAATGTAATAATTTATATTTTCCTAACAATTTAGAGCAATCAAAATTTCCTTCTCCCAAAGTATTTCCTTGGAAATGTTTTTGGTCATTAGAGGTTATCATAAGGCCTCAAAATTCTTTTGGTTAGTAGTTCAAAGTAAAATTCTTATAGGCGAGTCAAAAAATAATAGGATATTATGGAAATTTTAGATGTGCCTTGTGTGAGAAGTATTTAGAAATATAAGATCATTTACTTCTTCATTATATGTTTGCTCACACCATTTGGGGTTACTTTTAAAAAATATGAAATTATATTTGGCAGCTCCATCAACATTGAAAGAGTTGATGAAATGTTGGAGTGATTATTTCAAAGCTAAAGCATTATATATTCGATGGAGGAATGGACCTATCATTATTTGTTTTAATTTAGTCATGCGTAAGTTTGAAATCGTATTATTTCCTCTCTTGCAGAATGTCTACAAATATGGTGCTCATCATGGGAAGTCTCAAGTGCAGAAAAAGAGATGCTGATAACTTGGCTACAAGATTTGAACATACATGGAAGAGTCATCTATGATAATGAACTTACAATAAAAGATCTAATTTGATGTAAGGGTAAAATAGAAATATCCATAAATTGGTTTACCAAAATTAATTTTGATGGTGCTTCTGAAGAAAACATGGGAAAATATGGTGGAGGTGATGTTTTAGAAAAAATGAAGAAAAATTTCTCCTCACTCATAATCATATGAAACTTCAACTAACAACTATACAGAGGGTAGGACACTTGTTACATGGATTAAATTGCAATAGAAAACATATGGAAATATATTTCAATTGAAGGGGATTTTGGCTGTATTATAATGGAAGAGTAGGTCTTGGCCATTTTTGTTGTCAGTTTAAACTTTTAGGGCTTGGCCTTTGTCCAGTTGGTCAGTGGACCCTATTTTGTAAAATGGTTTTGGGTCAACCAGTTAAAACCCGGTGTTAATTATAATATTCTCTTACTTACCAAAAAAAAAAAAAATTATCATCAAAAGTATTAACAAAAATGGATGTGGAAATTGGATAAAAAATAATATTATTGCTTATATTCATCACCTATTACTAGAGTTAATATCTTTGAAGTATGAGCATATATATAGAGAAGGAAATCGGGTAGTAGATAATTTAACCAATTATGGAGTTGATCTTCATCTTAGTGATATTCAAAATTTAGAAGGTAATTGGACAAGGGAAATTTTATCTCTTAATCAAAATGATGTCAAGGAGTAGACTGTGAAAACATAGCACTTTGAGGAAGTTGAGCAATATATTTAATAAAAAATGAAAATTTGTAATTAAAAACATGTAGGATATGGTTTAATTAACATACTAACAAATGCAATGTTTTGTTATTTTGATGAAAGTGACCCCAAATAAAATCCACATATAACTTATTAAAGAAAAACAATAACAAGAAACAATTTAAGGTAAATAAATGAGGAATTAAGAAATGTATTCAAGTTACATGGTACTACAATGCACATATTGATAGGGTAATATGAAAAATATAAGAATAATATTAACAAGGTCAAAATTGGGAGAAACATTTTGAACGATGTTGGGAGCTCTGGAAGAAAAATATAGGGCATCATTTGGGTAGACTAAGTGCTTTCTGGGACACCTTTAGATACTCTTTTATAGAGATAAAGTTATTTTGTAGAATTGTTGAAGGAAAAATCTCCAATAAAGACTAAAGAAGCACAAAACTACATTAAAAATACTATTTATAGTTGCTTGAAAAATATCAACATCTCAAAGAGTCAATGGATGCTTGCCACAATCATAATCAAGGCCAAATATTATCATTGAGCAGAGGATGGTATAAGAGATAATATTATATAGAGCCAATAATGATCTAATCTATAAATTCATGGGTATTCACCCTACTCTAAATTTTATGTATTTTTGGGTTTGGCAAAACTATGAGCCTCTTGGTGAGTATTCTTTGTGGTTTATTAGTAATGGATATTTTATTATTAGTTTTTTTCACTTGCTGATATAAATAGGGCTTTTGAATTAGAAAAGAAGAATCATGGTCTGATAGGATTATTTGTTCAGCTTTGGAGAGTGGGATTTGATTCTTGAATTGAACCCATTACTATCCTAGTTTGGATCCATATGTATGCACTTCCAATGGAGTTCTGGAGTGATCAGGTATTGGAAATCATCAATAATACCCTTGGAAGATATTTGGATGTTTCTAGAGACACAATAGAAGGAAACACAACCGTTTATGCTATATTATGCGTAGAAATGGATCTCAGCCAACCTTTTCTAATAGAGGTTGAAATCGAACTTGCAGGACTATCTTGGATTCAACAATTGGATTATGAGGTATTGTCCTTCAAGTGTAGAGTTTGGCAAAAATATGGCCATTTCGACCATATTATCCAAACAATATGAACACAAAAATGGAGGCTCCTCTAGGAATATCAAATATTCCTAAGGAAGGCAAGTCAATAGTCAATAAAGAAACAACCAATATTTTTGAGGGTAAAGAAGCATTGGAGATGGTTTAAAAAAATCCAAAATAAGGATAAGACAAAAGAAATAAGATGGCAAAGAGCATAGCCAAATCAAGCCCTCAAATAGGTATGAGTTCTTCAAGACACTAGTGGACCAAGAAGAAGAAAAATTATGGAAGGAGTGGATGGCAATAATTTTGTGTTCAATCCCATCTTTCACCTCCTCCTATCCTAGAGTAGGTAATAGAGTGTAGTGAGTTACCACAGTAAGATATTGTAGGGTATTGATAGTGCATAACCAAGAGCAACTAATAATTAAGAATGTCATCATGGGTATATCAAAAAAGAACAAAGAAAAGCAAAATCTAGGGATAACTCAGGTGGAAAAGAGATAAGAGAATATCAACTTTTAAGGAGTGGGTAGAAAGTAAAATAAGGAATTGATAGCAGTTCAAGGAGACAAATTGATCACTGGGGGATTGGTGAGGCCAATAGACTCTTACTAGTCTCAAGGTAACCAATCATTATATAATTATGGAATGTTATGGGTTTAAATAATAGAACCCATCAATCTATTGTTTGAATACTCTAAAGAAAAAGTAAAATAATTTTTTTTGCTTATCCAAGAGACAAAAATGTTGTTGGATCTTATGTGTAAAATAATAAGTAGACTTTGGAGGGGTGCTGAGCATGTGGAAGTGGTTACCCAAGGGGTATCAGGGGGATAGTTACCTTTTGGAACTCTCTTGAATGGACAACAATAGAACATATAGCTTGTAAGGGTGTCTCCAAATCATATTTTAGGAACCATGTGACAACTAAGAAGGTTTTAATCGTAAATTTTTATGGGGCTCAAAACCTAGATGGTCAGATTCATCAATGGAAAGGAGTGCATAATTTAGAGTCTCGAGGGAGGATTTAGACTAGATTTTTGCTAGGGATTTTAATGCTAAATTATCATCTAGAGATCAAGAAGAGGGAACCCAAATTTTGGATCCAAGGTATCGACTTATGATTGCCCAAGTCCATGCATTACACTTGATGGATATTAAATGTCCCCGAACCAACTATACTTGGAGTAATAAGAGGAGGAAGACACATAGTAGGAAGGTGAAGTTAGACCATTTTTTCACTTCAGAGAAGGCATTTGTGAAATGGAATCTAAAATTCTAGATTTTAGAGGGTCCAATTTTAGATCACTTTCCCATTCTATTGGAATGCGGGATCAAGATAGGACAACATCACAATCCATTTAGATTTGAAAAAATTTGGTTACAAAAAAAGGAACTTCGAAAAAAAATTCCATAATGGTGGGAAGAGGGATGTTCAACATATGGGATAACAATGTTTAGATTCTACAAGTAGCTTCATTATGTCAAGGATCAACTGAAACAATGGAGGTAAGTTAAAAAGACAAACTTATAGGTCTAAAGAGCTCCATTGGTGGCCCAAAATGGGATGAGGTTAAAAAATACTTCAAATAATGAACATTTATAGAGAAAATCAAAGAAGAGGATGATGCATTGTGTAAAGTGGTTTGAGGATATTACCAACTAAGTGGAGATATATTGGAAATGGAGTGTAAGAGACACTTGGTTATTAGAAGGTGATAAAAACTCCAAATTTTTTTAGTGGGCTTCTTGTGCTAGGAGACATAGGAACAAGATGAAAACTCTTTAGGATGAGAACAAGCATTCCTTTGATACAATACCAAGTATGCATTTCCATTCAATGGATTCTTTTGCTAAATTGTTTAAGAAAATTATAGTGCAAGATGAAAGGTTCAAAAAGAAGTTCTTGTTTTCATATTCTCTATTATATCTAAAGAAGAAAATTGGACCCTACTTAAGCCCATTGATAGAGAGGAACTGAAGAAAGTATTTTGTGGAATGAGTATTGAAAAAAACACTAGGTCTAGATGGATTTCTAATTTAGTTTTTTTAAAACTTCTGGTACAACTTGGAGGAGGATGTAATGGTTGTTATAAAGGAGTCCAAAGGTAGTAAAAGAATGCTTAAAGCATTAAATAATACATTTATTTCCTTAATTTTGAAAGGGAAGGAGGAGGTACATATTTTAGATTATAGACCTATTGCCTTATGCAGTATCATATATAAAATAATCACAAAGGTAATGGATGAGAAGTTATAACCTCTCCTACATAACATTATATCCTCAAAGAAAGGGGGTTTTATAGAGGGTAGGTAGATCTTGTATGGTGTGGTTCTATATCATGAGGTAATCCACTCAATGCAAATATTTACCAATAGATAAATTTTCATAAAATTAGATATGTCAAAGGCTTATGATAGGGTGGAGTGGAGCTTCTTATCAAGGATGATGGTAGCCATTGGTTTCTCTTAGAATTGGATAGAATGTGTCATGATGTGTGTATCTACTATGAAATACTTAGTGTTAATCAAAGGCATTCCCTCACAACCATTTATAGCTACTCAAGGCCTTTGTCAAGGAGATATTTGTTCCCCTTATATTTTTCTCATATTAGCTGAAGGCTAGGGTAGACTCATCTTAAGGAGAAAACAACAAGGTTTACTAATAGGTATTAAGGTGGGTGAGGAGGTTTTGACTCACCTATAGTTTGTGAATGACAGAATATTGATGGGAGTGACCAACTTTAGGGAAGCAATAATGATTAGAGATACTCTAATTTTTTGCCTTAGGGACAAAAACCAAGTCATCAATGAAAAAATCCAAACAGGCATTTTTCAATCTTGATCGAAGGCTTTATGACATAATTTTAGAGATCTTGGGATTCATGAGGAATTATCTCCTAGTGGTATATTTGGGGGTCCCTTTGCATTTTAAACAATTAAAAATAGATATCTGGAGGAATATTTTGGATCACATCAAAGAAAAATTTAATCATTGGTCTCACAAATGGTTAAGCTATGGGGGTAGATTAATTTTTTTACAATCAGTCATTTAGGCCATGCCAATTATAAAATTTATATCCTTGCTAAACCACATACCATATGAAAAGTTTTAGACAAGATGGATAGAAAATTTTTATAGGGAAGAGTAAAAGAGGAGATAAAATGGGCCTTAGTAGGTTGGGAGAAAGTAAGCCAACTTATTTATTCAATAGATTTTTAACCATTAAATATTTGGGATAGGTGAACCCGAATGAGGTGAGTCATTTCCTTTTGGATGATAATGAGTCCTTAGTATGACAGGCTCTAAAGTTAGGATCTTAGGTAGTGAAAGATGTATTATTTTGGAAAGTGAGGAGAGGGGAGAAGGCATAATTTTGGATAGATTAATGAGATCAATACCCACCTATCATTGTTGAATTTCCAAAAATACAACTAGTAAAAAAAACCATGGAAAGAAGGGGTTGGATCTAGATTAAAAGTTATTTCAATATTAGTCAACTGAGGGATTATAAGTTTAAGAAGTTTAAGAAGCTGTATGAGTGGCCAATTCTAATCCCTCTAAAATTGACACCCATCATGACTAAAATCTTGGCAAAAATATTTCTCATAGAAAGAGATGAGGATGAATTACCTTGGGGCTATGGGAGGCTTGGAGTCTACACAATGAAGGATGGATATGATAAGATCCTTCCATAACCCTCCCTCATGCATGTTATATTGAGGATTGGAGAAAGATTTAGCAGTCCAAGGGTTGGACAAAAGTAAACTTCTTTGCCTGGTAGTTCATGCACAATGGAATTATTACTTTTGATAATTTGAGCCATAGAGTAATTATTGATCCATATCAATGTGTTTTATGCTACAAAAATGAGTAAAAATTTGACCACTTGATGATTGAGTGCCCCTTCACATGCCAGAGATAGAAGTGATGGTTTTTATCTTATAAAATTTTAACTAATGGTGATTTGAATTTTACTAATATTTGGGAAATATGGAAGAGGGGTATATTTAAATCTAAAGCTCTTTCTATTGGTTGAAAGCTTGGATTAAACTTCATTTGGTGGTAAATGTGGTTGGAGATAAATGATAGAATTTTTAGAGAAATATTTTCATCCTTAGATAGCATTTGCTAGGTCATTTGGAGAAAAGTCATAGAAAATATGGTAGTGTATGATAAAGAGAAAACTTAGGATGATATAGGGACAATGAAGAAAGAATATAAAGTGCAAGAAGGGGCAGAATAAAGCTAGTTGGAAACCACCTCCATAAGGTTGGATTCAAATTAATACTAATGGAGCTACAAAATGCAATTTGAGTAGAGCTAGAATTGGAATGGTCTACAAGAATCATGTTAGGATAGTGCTCGATTGAGAAATGCAAGTATTGGGAAGGGCCATGAATAATGAAGTAGAATACTTAGCTATCAAATATGCTTCTATCTAGATGGTAAAATCCTAGATTCATATTCTCAAATATTGGTAGGTGCTTTGGATTACATGAGGAACTTTGATTTGAAGAGATGGAGGTTGAGGATTCTTGTCACTCAAATCAAGGAATTATGGATGGAATTAGATGATGTGATTCTATTTTATGTGAGTAGAGATATAAATAAAATGGTAGAATTCCTGGATAAGATGGGTACTAAGAAGGAGGTAAGGATTCAGTGGCACAATGCCATGGCTATTGAGGATGAAAGGATTAGGTAGGTTGATGAGCAAATCCAATGTTTAGCTAATTTTTACATCCATTGTAGAAATATGGTTTAGAATATTTGGTTCCAATGCAGATCTTCTTTTACTATTGTAAATAGGTGGACAACCATTGTAAAAATATGGTTTAGGAGATTTTTCTCCAGTGCAGATATTATTTTACTATTGTAAATAGGTGGACAACCATTGTAGAAATATGGTTTAGGCTATTTAGCTCCAATGCAAATCTTATTTTACCACTTTTAACATGTGTTCTCGTCGGCTAAGACTAGGAGGAGTCTCATCCCAAATTGTAAATGATATTTTTTTTAATATAATTTTTTCAAATTCTTTTTCAAAATAAATATTAACAAGGTCAAGTCAATAGATATATATTATAGATAAAGCATTTTGTTTCTTATTTAGAATGGATTTTTAACAATTTTTAGAAACAATATTAAGGGTACCTTTCTGGTTGAAAATTATTTTACAATAAGACACATAAATAATAAAGTTTACTTAAGAAAGAAAGGAAAAATCATTATAGCAAAATGACTCACAATATTATGGTTCTCTGAACCTACGTTCGGTCCATATAACCATAAAAATATACTATAATTCCAAATAACATATAAGTATCATTTAAATGTATGTAGCCTCCATTACATTATCGATATATCAACTCAAACTTACACAATAATATATAATAATTACAATTACATTACAAGTGAGTTGTTCTACAAAAATTAGATTTAAATATTGAAGTTACAAATATATTCACTATATTAATTACAGTGGTCTTCAATTTACAATACAACAAAAGAGATTTTGATTCTTGATCCAAACAACTGCACCTCTAAAATATCTGGCATTCATGATGCTATTCGCTCCGTTATCACCAATAAATCAACTCAACTATGTCACAAAAGGTGAAATTATCCTTGAGAACACTAATATGGGAATGTCATAGGGATCTGGCCAGCTCTTTCCTTCTTTCCAAAAATGTATTCTAACTAAATGCATGCAAAGGAAGCACAAAAATCCACATTGCAACACTCTAAGCAATATTCAAGCTTACGGTTCCAAAACAACATCTATTCATCCTACTAATTGATTACATTTTTCATAAAAGCAATAAATACTTTTTAATTTCCAAAGTTGGTTTCAACATAAAATAAGCTATTCAAGTCAAATTGAAACATTTCAAAGGAGCCATTAATTAGACTCTCATTTTTCTCTAACATCAAGAAATATATAAATTGCATTTAGGAAGTACAATATATAAATTTCTAAATAAATTCATTAATCCCAAATAGAATTCATAAGATCAATATTAAAGTAACCATACACCTCAGCACAATTAGAATACCAAAATACATCCATTTTCAATCCACAACATTGAGCTATCTTCTGCCAACATGTACGTTCGAAGATGTATTACGTCTTGGGAGCATTTGTATTGACCCCCTCCTAACATTGCTCATAGATCAACAAGTGGGTGGGTATTTAGGTAAGGTCGACTGAGTTAGGTTCAAAGCACTGTCCATTTATCTTTATCTTGGGTTAATTTATCTACAGTAAGAGAAACATGATGCACTATCCTATAGATCTAAAAATAATCTCACTTAGTCTATAACAACAACTTTGACTATCAACCATTCAATAGATTTAGTCAAACTTTAAACCTACAAGAGACCCACTACTCTATTGTAGGAACAATATTGATGCGCAACTCAAGACTTGTAACTTTCACCATCAAGATACTTTTTTGGGCACACATTTTAACCCAAACCCCCTCTTCTCTTAGGGAGATACCTAATCACACACTGGTGCAATACTGACAGAGGGATCGATTCAATATTTGGTCAATCTATGAATTTTAATTCCAATCCAATAATTTCCAGAACAACAATTCCTAAAAATAGAACATTCATTGCTCTTGAATAGAATCATTCAAAATAGTCAAAATAAACGTACACACATACTCTTTTCAATAAAAGAAGAAGTACACATAAGACATTTACATATCCAAATCAAACGAGTCTACCTAAACTTGCTATCTGAATTCCTTCTAGTCAAGTGAAGCTTTCATTTTCCTCAAGTCACACCTCCATCCACTCTCAAAAAACACACACTCCCCAAAAAATATTTTCCTTGGCTACCTACGATCCATGCTTTTCTATCCAACCACCTCAAATGCATTCATTATGCCACTCTTCATCGATTTTTCCCCTCCATGATATCCGTAATCAAGGTAACTAATCGGTCTTTTGAATCTCCCTTGATTCTTTTCGGAGGGTATTCCATTTATCAACATGAACTTCATTTAAAACAAACCACTTCTAGTTGTAATGTATTTGAAGCTCAAACAACATTTAAAAATAAATTAAATTAAAGCCTTTTTAAACTTTTAATGAAGTTTTCCATTACTTCACTGGATACATGATCTTAAAGAAAATAATGACAAGAAGACATGAAAGCAATCTCTAGCTAATTTAATATTAAACATCCCTTATGCAACAAAGAGAAAATTATTTTTATATATCAAAGCAAGCATCACACATATGAAGAACACAAGATTATACTGAGAGGGGGGTGAATAGTATAAGACCACTTTTTACTTTTCTTTCCAAATCAATATTATGCAATTTATGAATAACAATATCAATAGTAGTAATTAAAGTAATGTAAAAATCACCACACACAATAGAGACACCAATTTAACGTGGTTCACCCAATGTGGGCTACTCCATAGAGAAAATATTTCACTAAAATTTTCTCAACAAATCTCTTGGGAATAATTTCCCTATTACAATGTTTATGGACCTCTATCCAAATGAGACACCAATCCCCTAATCAAGTTTGTGAATCTCTATCCACAGGAGAACTCTTTCTCCTTAGCTCTGACTGGTGATCTTCTAGAAAAATTGTTCCCTCCACTACACTAGCTTATGGATCTCTATCCACTGAAGACTCTTGCCCTCACATAGAATACTTGTCTTCAATGCTATGGCTAATGTACCTCCATCCACTGGAGAATGTTGTCCTTATACTATGTCACCTCCAAAGCTTGCTCTCAGCTCTATCTTAAATCTACACTAAACATAGTCCATTGGTCTAGCACAAATATGCTCAATCTATGTCCTTAAATTTGTACTAAACATAGTCCTTTGGTCTAGCACAAATCTGCTCAATCTCTATCCTCAAATATGTACTAAACACAGGCCTTTGATCTAGCACAAATCTGCTCAATCTATGTCCTCAAATCTACACTAAACATAGTCCTTTGGTCTAGCACAAATTTCCTCAATATCTGTCCTCAATCTGCACTAAAAATAATCCTTCAATATAGCACAAATTTGCTCAATCTCTGTCGTCAAATATGCACTAAACATAATCCTTCAATCTAGAACAAATCTGCTCAATATATGTCCTAAAATCTATAGTAAACATAGTCCTTAGGTCTAGCACATATATGCTCAATCTCTATCCTCAATCCTTAACACAAAGCTTAACTCAATAACTAATTAACTCTGCTATATCTGCCCCAAACCTTAACCCAAGGTTTGAACAAATCAATCAATAAACTTTGCTCACAAGTCTTCTCAAAGACTTGTCTTAAAACTGTATGTAAGCTTCAACAAAAGCTCACACTAATTTGTCCACAACTCTTCACCAAGACTTACCTCAACTCTGCTCAACAAGTCCTCACTAGAACTTGTCCAATCTGCTCAATAAGTCTTCCTAAAACTTACCTCAAATATGTATTATAAGCTTCCACACAAGCTTACTCACCTCAAATCAATCTAAATAAAAATCCTCTTCAATCACACAAACAAGCTTCATAGAGAATCTTGTTCAATCTCACATAAACATATAGAGAATTTTTAGAGACTCAATATGCTTCATACTCACAACAATGCTTAACCACTTTCAATCTCTTTTTCAAATCAAATTAGAATATAGAACAATTTGTTTCACAAAATTAGAACTATCACTTCAACACTTCCACTTGACTAGGCTCAATCAAATCCACTCAATCACTCTCTCAATAAAATATTTCTTGCTTACAAACCCTAGTCCAAGTATATGAACACTCACTCACTTATTTACAACAATGCTTATCAAACAATCTCACATAACAATGATACTCATGTTCTTGCACAAACCCTAATCATGCATATGAAGGCTTTACTTCAATATTTCCAATAATTCTTATCAAAAAATATTACATAACAATGTTACTCATGTTCTTGCACAAACCCTAATTATGCATATGAAGGCTTACTTAATATTTCCAACAATACATATCAAACAAGGTTTTTATCATCAACTCTCACTCAGAAAAATCTTGAACAATCAAACTCAACAATGCTTATCAAACAACCCTTTTCACTCCAACTTAACATTCACAACATCCAACAATCTCTCACAAGGAAGATGTACCCATACCTTTTTGTTTGGTGAAGAAGTACCCTTAAAAACATGTCTCAATCACAATTATTATCTTTGCCAATATTTAGGGTTAGGTAGTAAAAACCTTCTTAGAATTTAATCAATAATTTCCTCACAAATTATTTTCACCATTCACAACATGAGAACTCAATTATCCTTATTACTCCTTTCAAATATTAAACAAAATAAAACTTTATTTTGAAATAACATTCAAAACCATCTAATGCCTTATCACTCCATTCAATATTCTAAACACCAAAAATAACAATATAAAAATCAAATTTCACAGCCCTTATATCTCCCTAAAAACCTTATGCCAAACAACCTTAGGACAAAAATTAAATTTAAAAAAGTTAAATATCTTTTGCCCTTGGTGGGAATCAAACCCACGCTGTGCTTCCACCAGTGCCCTAGCTGCGGCTCCAACCACTGCGTGATCTAGGCACTCACCTTGGGATAAAAGAGCACCACATGCTCTATATCCTTCCCTCTTGGCACTTAAACCAAAAAGTGCACTGCTTCCTTTGGCACCCAAACAAAACTCCCACGAAAACTACCGTCGAGATTCGATTGCAGGTCCTCCCACTTGCCAAAGCCCTAGCTCACAACCGTTTGCCACTCGGCCAACTTGCCAGATGGATATGAGGCTTAGAGCCTCGCCAAAATTATTCCTTCGCTAGCGCACACAAGACAAAAAAGCTTTTGTCTTCTTCCTCGCACAAAATCGCATAAATCACATTAATCGCAAGCTTTAGTAATTCAAACGAAGGTAAGGTTTTTGCCACTAAGGCATATGGTATTTATACCATTATGCCACCATAGTTTTTAGACATCGGTGGAGGGATTTTATTCATGACATCGACACATTTCTTTTTGCCTTGCAACCCTAACAATAGGGTTAATTAAATTATATTATAATTTAATTAATAATAAAATTATTATAATTAACTTATAATTAATTTAATAACCATAGGGTTAATTAAATTAAATTACAAATTAATTTATAATGAAATTATTATAATTAATTTATAATTAATTTAATTACTTTAGGTCTTTCCATTAGACCTTTAATATTATAATAAAATATTATAATATTATTTTTCTTGGGCCTTCTAACTTCTCTTGTAGACCTTATTTGATCATCTTCTTATTTTTGAAACTGACTCTTGAAATCCTTCCTCTTGAACTACTTACTGAACTTGACTTTTGACATCAATGCCAACAAATCTTGCTCATATTTCCAACAACATAACCCATCGACTCTTTTGTTTTAGCCTCAACAACCTCATTGTTGATGGTTCATTCCATGTGCCAATTAACCATGCAACTATAAATGAAGGAAATTTGTCCTTTCTTGGATTTGTATTCCTTAAGGGCAATCATCATTTCCCTATTTAGACATCCCATCTGTAGCGGTCGATTCTTTCTTCTATTCATAAGAATGGTTGTTCCTGCAACACATATTTCTATTAGCAATATCATGACCTTTTTATAAATAATTTATTGAAATAATAAATCATTTAATTATCAAACACCAAATCATTAGACTATATATTATTTCCTACAAACCATTTATACTTGCATAAATACAATATAACATGTCAATCATTCCATTGAAATATATCTTAGCTAATCAAATATCCATCAAGAAAAGGTCTTCCAAGGGCGGTTTGTGACAAATATGAAGTGCAAGGAATAACCTCAAAAGCACAATATTATTTATATTTTCCTGGATATCCTAAAGTGTAAGGATGCTCTTATGTAGCAATTACCTTCTTATTCTATCCTAAAAACCCTAAATTGTTATGGGTTTCCTCCAACCTCATTTCTATATTATTCTTCTCTTGAAACCTTAAAGTGCAAGGGATAACATCTTCACCACTTTCAATTTTATTACATGAAGAGGATTGCATACTACTTGAAAAAAATGAAGATGATTTACTTGGAATAAACATGACCTTTTTTGTTGTCTTTGTTTTTGGTTTTATCTCCACATCTTCTTTTGCACCTTTAATTCCTTCTAAAATTGACATTAATATTATCGATATGATTTATTTACCTTTTATTTTGGAGTGGAATATACTTGATCTAATTTAGCTTCTATTATAAAATGATTACCTTACTTCATCTTGAAGTTTATCTCGTGGCTACAATTTTTTGTCTCTTTCTTCATAGTTTTTACTTTGTAAACTCTTGTCGTGTGTCCAATCTTAAAATAATTGTGGTAACAAAATGCGATATTTACATAATCTATTTGTTGATCCCATTCTCTTTATTAAGATTCAATATTAATGGATTGTGGTAGAGGTTTTGAAATATCCATAGCAACACATATTTGAGTATATATAACATGCTTTCATTCCTTAGTTGTTGGTCCTTCCTTGATGAATTTCCCTAGGATATTTCTAATATTTTTCAAAACATCCGTATTTATAAGCTGATATGGGAGTCCAAAAAGCCTAACCCATAGTGGAATCTTCTTAATAGTTTCTGACTCAATAGAAAAAAATTTGTTCCATGATATCAAATAAAGTGCATCTCTTCCCCTAAACCATGAGACACCAACCATTATTTTATCCTTAATTTATGAACTAGAAAATATGATGAGGAAAAAACCTTTAGGAAGAAAAGTCATAGAATAATTTGAATTCAATCCTCACTTCCACTTGATCCAATTTTGAATCTCCAAAAACCTTGGCCATGATTTATGGAACTTACATATTAGACCTCTACTTTTAATAACCATTATATCATGCTCAATAATCTCATCCTTGATACTTACTTCTGGTGTACCATCTCCTACCTAGATTGAACTTACCATGTATTCGCTATTTTGCTTATCTCTATCTTGGGCCTTCATACTTTCAACTAGGGTATTTTGATTTCTATATAGTGCATCTTGACTTCCTATTAGGGCTTTCAAAAATGGCTTTCCTTCCACAATAGCTAATGGGGCTTGCTCTTGGCTTACACTCCTTCATTGTTCACACTCCCTATCTACTCACACTCGCTCTTGGTCCCAAATTGCACTATCTCTTGCCTCACACTTACTCTCAGCTTGCACTCCCTCCTGGCTCATAATTGCCCATGTCTCTTATTTTTTTTCACGTTCCTTCGATTCAATTTTTTTTGGAAATAATATTACATGCATTCGTAGTAATGGTTTAAAGTATTGATGCATGCTGGATGAACCTACCCCTCTTTTACCATGATTGAATTTCGGTTTGCACTCCCTCTTAGTTTACACTCCCTTTTGGTTTGCACTCTCCTACCTCATACTCTCTCCTTCCTTGCACTCACTCCCAACTTGCACTCTCTCTTGGCTCATAATTGCTCTTGCCTCTTCTTTTTCAGGGCATTCCTTGGCTTCAATATTTTTTGGAAAAAATATTCCACATATTGATGGTAAGGGTTTGAATAATTGATGCAATCCAAATGAACTTGTTGCTCTTCTACCATGATTGAATCTTGGCTCACACTCCCTCTTAGTTCACACTCCATCTCTAATATCATTCACTCCCAACTTGCACACTCACTCCAAAATCATGTTCGTACTTGTTGTTGCACTTACTCCTGGCTTACGCGTGCACAAAATTTTGGCTACACTCACTCACACTCACTTTTGATTACACTTACTCACACTTGATGTTGCACTTACTTCCATATTGTGCTCTCACCTGCCACTGTAATTACTTACTTTGATATCACACTCGCACTCATTGTTGCACTTACTCTTGGTTCATTCTCATACTTGTTGCTGCACTTACTCCCAACTTTCGATTGCACTCACCACTACTAAACTTACTCTCGAATCGCCATGATAGCCAAAACTTTTCACATTTCTTGATTTTTTGAATTTACAATATATTGGTATATGTTCACTCTCATGGCATATGAGATATCAAATACAATTTTTTTATGGACCACTTATTGAAATCATTGTATTGAATAAAATTTAATCATAGTGAATTTTGGAAAAGACTTTAAAATATGCATAATAGTATAGGTCCATGTATACAATGTTAGATTGTATTCCACAAAATTTTATTGTTTCATATAGCAACTCACTAAGAGTAATCATAATCTAATTTAGAATCCTAACAATCTTGATCCACACTATAATCATTATAAGACTTTCACCTCTACATAAAGACACTCAATGGATTTAAATACAAAGCAACCCTTTATATTAGCTATAGACGATAAATGATTATTGCACATCTTGAATTTTATACTAGATAACATGATAAATCAATTTGTTTTCTTTTTTGAACAAAAAGACGTTAAATAATCTAAATTCAAGCATCCATTTCTTTAAAACCAATTTTCAATATTTAAAAAACTTGGTGAATATTTGTTATAATTATATATTTCATAAAACTTGATGATTAATTTTAACAAATCACTTTTTACCTAAATAATTATTATAAGATATTTTCTTTTTCTTTTATTCTTAATCAATAAAAAATTACTCCAATTAAAACATTCTTACTTCCACTAAAGATTTTTTAAAATGACTTTTCTTTATTACTACCTAGTATTTCCATAAATACATATTAATGCTCAAAAAATTCAATTATATGAAAGAAAAAGCCTATAGATGAGGCTCCCATGCATTCCTTGGTCATTATAAGAATTTTTTTAAAATTAGTATTTCTATATGTTTTCCAACTGGCATATACATTTTAAAAATAGTGAAGGAAAAAATTTCAAATACATAGTTAATAAATACATCACCCATTGAAGAAATTAGCTTCAAATTATATTTCTCCAAGAGATAAAGGTTTCAATTAAAGTAGTGTCTCTTAGAACCCAAGGGGCCTCAAGAGGAGTGGCATGTTTTTGGGAACCAAAGGAAATTAAAATTCAGTACATGATGGAAATCAGGGGAATACTAGCAGTCGATGCCCAAAATAGAGATTCAGATCAGGTTATTCTTTATATAAATATCTATGCTCTATGTTCTATGGAAGGTAAATGACTAATGTGGAGGAATATAAATTTCATCACCTCCCAATTACATAAATCTTATAATTTGATAGGAGGAGGTTTCAACTCCATCCTCTCATTAGAAGAAAAAAATGGGAAAATAGGAAGTTGGATGGGAGTTCTGAACTCATAAATGAATACATGGCCAACCTTCACCAAGTTGATGTTAATTAAAGCAATGGTTTCATGACTTGGTCCAACTGAAGATAAGGATCAACATGTATCCTTGAAAGGTCGGATAAGTTTTTGCTCTCAGATAATTTTTTGATACAAGAACACATCCCAAAAGCGAAGATCTTAAATAATGTAGGATCTAAACCATTGGCCAGTTTTAATTAAAATTTGGAGAACCCTGGGTAAGCCAACACTATTTCATTTTTAGTTAATGTGGCCCAGATATGAATCACTCAAGTTAGAGATATAACAATGGTGGCAAGAAGGTAAGCCAAGACATGGTACAAAGATGTTTTGATTTGTTAAAAGGCTTCAGTATATTAAATATAAAATAAAGACTTGGAATTGGAAAAAAATTGGAGATATTAGGGAAAAGAAAAGGGAATATTTAATTAGAATTGAGGAGTTGAATGAGCAAATTAATCTTCAGGGACTCACAGAAAATAGTATCAAGACAAAAATTAATATTTTAACTTAGATGAAGGAATGGAAAAGAAGAGAAGAACTAATGTGGAATAAAAATTCAAGGATCCAGTGGCTGCAAGAAGGAGATAAGAATACAAGTTTATTTCATAAGTCTCTCCTTTCTCAAAGAACAGATAACTTTATCCCCTCATTCAAGAATGAATATGAAGATATAGTCCACACCTAGGAAGGCATATCTTCTTTAGCTATGAACCATTTTTCAAATCTATTTACAACCAATTTTCTTGACCCAAAATCCCAATAAGAAATTCTACATGAGTTACCTATTCTTATTTATGTTGAGGAAAATGTGGCTCTGACTGCACTAGTAACTATGAGAAAATTGCAAAAGTTAGTTTTCAAAATGCAAAAGAGGAAGACCCTAGGTCTAGATGGATTCCCTATTGAATTTTATTAGGAATTCTAGGATGTTTTGAAATATGACATTCTGGAGATGATAGAAGAGACTAGAAAGGCAAAAGAAATCCTCAAAGGAATCAACAAGACATACATAACACTTACTCCAAAATCTCAAGAAGTAGATAACATTACTGGATATAAACCAATTACTTTATGCAATGTTATACTCAAAATCATCTCAAAGATCATGGTAGAAAGGCTTAAACCACTGCTACTTAGGATCATCTCCCTAGAAGAAGGGGGATTTATGGAAGGGTGTTAGATAGTGGATGAGAGAGTGTTATCTCAATAAGTAATTCACTCTATAGAAGCTCAAAAATTTCCTTCTACGTTCATTCGATTAGACTTGTCTAAAGCATATGATAGGGTGGATTGACATTTTCTTATCCAGTTATTCTCAATGGTTGTCTCACTTAATTGTTCCTATCTTCTAGAGGTATCAATCAAGGAGACCCTCTCTCCATACCTATTCATCATTTTAGCAAAATATTTAGGGAGGATATTTACTAAGAATAAATATTGTTAGAGGTTAGAAGGAGTCACAATAGCTATAGGAGTCAGAACTATCTCTCATTTATAATTTATTGATGATTTTACCAATTTGGGAAAGGCAACAATAAAGGAAGCAAATTCAATAAAGAAAATTATTAACTGCTTTATTATAGCTTCAGGGAAAACAATTAATGAAGATAGATCAAAAGTACTCATTTTTTATTGTTCACCTAGAAAAGAGATTTTGAAACTGGATAGATTATGGTTCAAAAAAACCTCTCTTCCAATCAATTATTTGGGTGTTCCAATGAATCTTGGTAGCCAAAAGAAAGAGAAGTGGAGCTAGTTATTGGAGAAAGTGAAGCACAAAATATGCAATTAGACCAACAAAAGGTTCTCCTCTAGAGGAAGAGTAATTCTTATCTAATCAGTTCTTCAGTCTATCCTAATCTATGTTTTAGCAGTGTTGGACATCCCTAAGTCAGTGCTTAATAAATGGATAAAATTAGTCATAGATTTCTTTGGGGAGGATTAAAATAGATAAGTGGGACCTAGTAACATGGGAGACCCTATGCCTTCCTACTCATGAAGGGGGTCTAGGTCTTCAATTTATAGTTAGGAATAACAAAGCTTTGACAACAATGTTATACTAGAGGTTAATTAGCTACCCTAACACCTTATGGGCTAAAAATATGAGAGCTAAATTTACAAAAAACAAAGACCCCTCTGATATATTTTGACACCAACTACATTGTACATGGTCCTCAATTTTAAAGGTCCTAAGAAGTGGAGAAGAGTTGATAAAGAATAAGTTTTTTTGGATAGTTCAAACTGGTCAAAGGGTACATTTTTGGTCAGAATCTTGGAATGGAAACCTTTCGCTATCAATTTGACATCCAAAATTGAGGCCTATAATGGAGAAAATGCATAGGATGAATTGGATAAAATTTTCCAAATACAATAAAAGTCAAACAAGAAATGTAGATGTGGGAAGATGTTGGATCCCAGTGGAATATTGGCCAATCCAACTCACTGAAGCTCAAAAAAAGGATATACATAGACTTATCCAAATGCAATTACCTTCATGGTTACAATCTGAAGATGGTATTGGTTGGAATAGCTCAGAGTATGGTGTGTACAATATAGCTCAAGTTTATTTAGCCTTAAGCTATATTAATACCCATTCGGATTAGGATCTATTCAAACATTTATGGGCTCAAAATTTATGGCCAAAAGTTAGGATTTTCATGTGGTTACTTATTCATAAAGAGTACTCACAAGGGATCAACTTATGAAGAAAGGATTTCATGGACCCTTTCAATGTGTAATGTGTTGGGATAACACTAAAATACTAAAATATTTAATCATAGAATACCCCATAGCCTCTAAATTGTGGAAGATGCTAGCTTCCCTTATTAATTTAAGATAGTCCAATGAACAATCCATAGAATAAATATGGAGAGACTGGAGTAATCAAGAAGGAAAAGACTGGTATGTGAACCAAGTAGTTTGGACAGGAATGACTATATTCTTCCTTGGAACATTTGGAAGGAGCGGAACAAGTAAATATTTCAAGAAGAGAGTAGGGACATCCACTATGTCTGGCTCAAGACCATAGAAAATATGATAGAGACTATCCAACATTTATTAACTCATCCACAAAAATCAAATCAACTATGGGAACAAATGATGGCCCGATTAAAGATCAGCCTTGGATTAGCCCAACATAGAAGAAAGAAAGTGATCACTCATATGATGGATAAAACAAAACAATGGTAGCCTCCCCCAAAGAATATTGGAAAAATCAATATGGATGGAGCATCAAGAGGAAATCCTGGTAGAGCTAGTATAGGAGGGATAGGTAGGTTGGAGGATGGTACTCCAATTTTTACTTTTGCTAAAAATTTGGGAATTTTATCCACTATCTTGACAGAAGGATAGGGTATTTTGAGAGGTTTGCAGGAGGCATTGAAGGCAATATGGATAAGGGTGATAGTAGAGTCAGACTCTCAAATTATGATCAATTACCTAAATTCAAATTTAAGGCCTAAGAAGGTAGACTAGCGAATTCAAAGGATTATAGATAAGATTAGATTAATAACATCTAGTTTTCAAGAGGTTGTTTTCAATCATGTTCTCAGAGAATAGAATAGAGTGGAAGATGCTATGGCAAATTGGGCTCTTGACAAAGGAGATATTAGGTGCTATGGTTTCCCATGTTCAGTCTCTTGATGGTAATATTAGGTGCTATGGTTTCCCAACTCCAGTTTCTGATCTTCTCCTTGTTTAATCTCTTGATGGTAATATTGAAAGCTATGGCTAACTTGATTAGCAATTTCTTAGGCAGTTCTTTAGGTAGTTCTTATGCAGTTCTTTAGGTTGCTCTTGTGTATTTCTTCAGGCAATTTTTATGCAATTTTTCAGTTCTTGTGTAGTTATTTAGGTAGTTCTTGTGTAGTTCCCGTTCTTGTGCAGTTCTTCAGGTAGTTCTTGTGTAGTTCTTTAGGTAGTTCTTGTGCAATTCTTCATGCAGTTCTTGTGCAAGCCTTAGTGTAATTCTTGTGCAAGCTTTAGTGTAATTTGTTCTTCTATGTTCTTATACAGTTCCTCAATTTTAGCCATGATAGAGGATGTTAAAGGGTCTTGTTCTAATAATCATAAACTTCAATGGCAGGATAGTTGGTTTGTTAGATAAGCAGATTAATTTGAAATTTTAGTTTTATTTTAACTGCTACTTAACTAATAATAAAAAAACTAAACTATATAAATTTTGAATTGTACTCTTGAGTTCCTTTTAACATATTCTTTTCTTTAACCCCCAAAAAAATCACCCTTCAAATAATTTGTTTTAAGCTAAAGGTATATATCCATAATTAGAAAAGGTTAATAGGGACAATTCAGCCGACTTTCTTTCTTCCAAGAAATATATTCTTAATTGCAAGGATTCATATTTATTTTGGTTTAGGCTTTGGATAAGCAGCATACAAATTCAGCTCATTAGGTCGAACAGAACGAATTCATGGCGGATATCAAAGAAAGTAGAAAGCGGAAAGCTAGCACAAGCCCAAACCATATGCGACATAAGTCAGAACATCAGAGGGAAACGAATGACACTATACCTAAAGAATTCTTCTGTCCTGTTTCTAAGGCATTCATGCAAGATCCGGTTACAGCTCTCATCCCAAATGACCAGACTACTTATGATAGAAAATCCATTAACGACTACACGGCCGATCAATTACACCCCAATCTCATACTAAGGAAAAAAATACAGATATTTCAGTCAAAATACACCCTTACCCCGGCCTTTGCATCAATCACCACCCCAAAACACCTCGCACTTGCCTTAAGCTCCCTCTTGAGGAAACCTGAGAAGCTCCATGGCCTAGAAGAACTCAAGACAGAGCTCCAACAACCAACCAAATTCCACTTGGTTATTAGCCATGGTGCCCTATGTGTATCGAGGCTTTTATCTAAGGACCAACATTCTCCCGAATGGACGAAGATGGCCATATCCATTGTAGCCCAACCTCTGAAGAGTGAGTACCAAAGGAAAATGATATTAAAGGTAAGATAATTTTTCAGGTTTTGACCATGACATCATTAAACCTATCTATCATTAAACATCTTTAGTTTGTTAATTGTGATTTTATTTTTTGCTTTGTTTTTGTTTTCAGGTTTTAGCCTAGAGAATGGGCCTACTATGGACATCTACGAGGTTTTTCCTCACACCTTATTTTCTAACATAGCCATAGTATGCAAAAAACATCTGAAAGACATGGAGTTTCAGTTTGGATTGATAAATTTCTTGTATGTTTTCGTCAGTGACCAAGAGCCTAATAATATTGATTGTAACCGTTTGATGGGGGAATCGTTATCTCAGATAGTAGAAGCTCTCATAGCTGTAATGGATTGGCTATGGCCAATAACGGATTACCCGGAATTAAAGGACACATACCTTAAACTATTGAAGTTTTTACACGGATTGTCTTCCACTATTCCATCAAATGACGAAGTTTCAGAGAATGTGAAAAATAAGGTGAGGCTTATTCCTTACCAGCTTACTCCCTTCCGACTCTTATGGGTGCGGGATTATGATAATTCATGATCCAGTAGACAAAACAACCACCCGGTCGGCAGTCACTCTTGACTTTATTAACATCCTCTTGTCATTTTTGAAAAATACATTTTGAGTTGGAGATGATGCATTGACTATTGCTAGCAAGGAGAAACAAACCAAAAAAACTGTTTTGAACTATATTTTATTAATTATAATATATATATATATTTTGAACTATAGCAGTTAAATAAATATTAATTATTGTGTAAGAATCAAATATATTCAGTTGCATAATGGAAGAGATTTTGCTATGGGTCAAGAAAAAGTATAATAAACTCCAGCATTTTCATTAATTAAATAATCTTTTAAACTGATTCATACTGTTTGTATAATACAAATAAATAATATTTTGAATTATGTAAATAAAAAAAAATTGTATAATTTTTTTTAATATTATTAGAAAAAAAGATTGAATGAACTAAAATAATGCATACATCTTTAATATTAAAAATGAAATACAACAATCAAAGCTCAAACTGAATTAAAAGTTTTAGATATAAAAATGTTTTAATTAATTTATATATTTTCATATATGTATGCTATTTTATAATTGTATATGTAAATTGTGTCAAATCTGTAATACATAGTAAGTTATAGAAATATTTTTTTTTTTTTGAATGAAAGGACCTTATATTAATTGGAAATAATCACTTTCATACAAAAATGTTGGGTGGAATTAACACACCCCGTGGCACACACCCAAAAAAATTACAGGATCACATGGATCAACTCAAAAAGCCAATATTACATCATAACTGAGTAAAGAAAAGAAGACAAAACAGGGACAAGTGTATGCAGCTATTGGATCAATTGGAATCAAGCGAACATCCCATCCACTAGAGGTGCGGAATTGGACTACAGTGGAGACCAATGATGCTAAGAAGTTGGAGCAGATAAATGATCTCTGCGACCACTGCGAGAACGAGTTGAAGGTGAGCCTGTGCGAGAGAAGCCACGAGTTCTGGACACATGGTTGTCGGAAGGAAGCCGGCTAACAGAGCAAGGTGCATTAGCCCAATGATCCAGAAGTGATCTAAGATATTGCAGCTCCACCTGAACTTTCTCCACCTGAGTAAGGATCTGTAACCAACAATCATAGAAGAGAGCATATCTAGCAGCAACAGAGAAGGAGGTAGAAGCCTCCTGTCTCCCAAAGATAATATTATTTCTTGTTTTCCAGAGATGGTATAAAATACTAAGACGAAAAATATGCCAAACTTCGTTGAGGGGAAGAGAAAAATCTAGGGGATCCCCAAGTAGTGCATTAACCCAAGAACATTGCTCCAATAAAAAGGAATTGAAAAAAGAAAGAACCCAATCCCAAGCATTTTTGGCTGTTTGACAAGCCCAAAACACATGAACAAAATTGTCAGGACCTCTACAAAAAGCACAAACAGAATTAGCAACCCCCATATATTGTAACCTATGACCAAGGGGAAGGCCTTGATGTAATAAACTCCAGGCAAAAAAACAATGCTTAGGTTCAAGATAGGACTGCCAAACCACAGAAAAGCGAAGGCTCCATCTAGATTGAGAAGAAACTAGATCCCAACGGTGGTTTAAAGTATCAACCAGAGGAGAATGAGGGGACAACATATGATACCCTAAAGAAGGTTTATATTTCACCAGAGGAGTATGATTAGGCCAACACCAATCAGATGACCAATGCCGTTGAAAGTTCTTACCAAAATGTAGCCAAATAGAGAAAGGAGTGTTGTCGAGAACCACATCAAAAGTTGCTCGATCATCTGGCTTAAGACCAAACTTCTGGCAAAATTGATCCCAAGAATACCAATGCTTGGTATGAGCATCAAAGAAATCTGAAAATGTTACAATACCCTTTTTGAAGAAGCGTAATGCTCTAACCCATTGAACTTGAGCCAAAGGTAGGCCCTCTAAAGTGACTACAGGAGACCACCAAGGACTTAGAGTGGATATAGAAGCTCCGATAGATTTATCTTTACCCTGCCATTGGAGCCTGGGTTTGAAAGCTTCCCATGCCTTCCAGATACTTTGCATCACAAAAGAACCTATAATTTTAAATGGGGTTGGAGATGTCAAAATGGTTTGTAAGGTCAGGCCCCGCCACCCTTTCCTCCCAAAGGGCAGGCCAGAAGAGATGCAATGCCGTACAAGAACTTTCCAAACTTCATCACCTTGAAGTGCCCTAACAATCCATTTAGCACATAAAGCAAACCCCTAAAAATGACAGTTAAATAAACCCAAACTCCCTGCCTTTTTAGGAAGACAACAAACATTCCATGCCACTCTATGAAACCCCTATTTTTGTTTATTTGAAGCCCAAAGAAAATCCCGCAAGAGCTTGTCCAGCTTCTGATAACAATTTTTAGATGGGACCCAACAAGAAGAGTAATAGACATGTGTAGAAGCTAGCACCTTAGAGCAAAATTGAAACTTACCAGCCAAGGAAAGCTTTTTAGTAGACCAATAGCCCAACTTCTTCTCAATTTTTTGGACAACCATATTCCAAAGTTGAGCAGAGAAGCCCGGAAGGCAAAAGGAATACCCAAGAATTTGAATAATTCTCCCGGTTGGATCCAATGCCAAGAGTAAGAAGCTAACCACTCAGGAAGTGGCGTTTGAGCTTGTCTATAACAAGATGTTTTCTTCCACTGAATGTTAGAACCAGAGGCTAAACAGAAAGTCTCAAGGCATTGTAAAGCCACAGTGACTGACTGCTCATCTTCATGTAATGTCAAAAAAGAATCATCAGCAAAATGGCCATTTACCATTTGAAGAGAGGAAGCAGGTAAAGAAATACCTTTAATAATTCCTTGTGAAGTTTGATGGGCTAAAAGGTAGCCAAATGCTTCAGCAACTAGAATAAACAGGGAAGGGGCTAATGGGCAACCCTGTCGGACAGAGCGAGCCAGCTGAATACCAGAAGAGTGTTGGCCATTCATCGTGAGGACTGTAGAAGCATCACAAAATAACATTTTAATAGATTGCACAAAATAGGGGCCAAAGCCAAGAGCCTGGAGGAGGGAAATAATGAAATTCCATTCAATACGATCATAGGCTTTTTCAAAGTCAAGTTTGATAAACAGAGTATCCTGTCCGAAGTTCTAGCCCATTCCATGCCTTCCCGCATAGCAAGCACATTGTCCAAGATATACCTACCCTTAACAAACCCTGTTTGCTCTGGTCGGATGAGAAGAGGTAAAATAGGCTGAAGTTTTAAGGCTAAAGCCTTAGCAATGATCTTGTAACTTACATTCAGTAAGGTAATAGGGCGCCAGTTGGTAATAAGTTCTGGGTCTCCAGGCTTGGGGATAAATTTGATATTTCCTTTATTGATGAGGTGTCCTAAAGACCCATATATCATAGCTTCTTTATAGACATGTAACAGATCAGAACCAAGCATATCCCAAAATTCTTTATAAAATTCATAGGGGAAACCATCAATACCAGGAGCCTTATCATTAGCCATTTGAGACAGGGCATTCTTCAAATCTTCCAAGGTTAAAGGTGCATCACAACAATCTCGGTGATCCATCGAGAGCTTTTGAGGAACAACTGCACAACAATCATCAAGAGCTTTTTTTCTAGCAGAGGTAAGAGGCTGAGAAGCAAAAACTTTTTGATAGTGTAACACAAAAGTATGAATTATATCAGGTAAATTAGTGAACCTGATTCCCTCAGATCGAATGGCTTGAAACTGTGTGGAATGAATAGGGGGCCGGAGGCGCTTGAAGAACTCCTTAGAAACCCTATCACCAATTGCAAGCCAATTCAGTCGTGCTCTGAGTTGAGCACCTCTAGCTTCATACAACTCTGCCTTATGAATTTCATGCCGAAGAGTAGCAGCATGTGCCTGGTATGCAAAGTTGAAAGGATTAGCTTGCAGATGGAGAGTAGCTTTGATTAACTCATCCTTTAAAACTGAATTAGCTTTCCTCCTTCGTTTAGCCACATCCTTGCCAAGGATGCGAAGAACAATAGTAGTACGAGAGATAGCATCATTCCACCACTGAATCCAGCCTACCGCGCCAGAGGGTCGAGGAACAACATTCCAAATTCTATGGATATGAGCTTTCATGGAGGCATGCTATAGAAAGGAAGTATTAAAATAGAACTGAGAGGAAAAAACCTAGCAGGAGCTTGATCTTGGGTGATATCAAATAAAATTGGAGCATGATCAAAAAGAGTGGTAGCTGGCAGGGTCATGACAAAGGGGTGACCAAGAGAAAGTTGGGTAAAGTGAAAACTAGAACTCTCTGAAAGCATGGCACGATCCAACCTTTTCAACACCCTAGCATCATCAACCTAAAAATTAGACCAAGTATACCATTGAGAATTGGAGAAAGCTTCTGGAGAACACCCAAAGTTAGGATCATACAGACTAAGTTTACTTTTCATAAAATACCAAGCCTCTCGTTCTCCGACACACCAACGCATAGGGGTTCGACTCAGCTTATCAAATGGTTTTTCAACCATATTAAAATCCCCACACATAACCCAAGTAGCAAAAGGTAGAGAGAAAGCAAGCCACCGCCATAAAGCACATCGCTCTGAAGCATTATTAGAGGCATAAACATTAATAATGCCAAATGGTTTCCCATCCAATTCTAGCAGCACCCAAACAACTTGATTAGAAGGGTCAACTCCCCAAGACACCACATGCGAGTGCCAATTGGGGGAAATGAAAACTACAGCACCACCTTTTCCAGGTTCATGATTTGTGTAAAAAAAAGGACCACGCGGCCAAAGAAAATTGTAGGTACAATCTAACAAGAAATCATTGATCTTAACTTCTTGCAAACAGACAAAGTCAAATGTACCATAGATATGAGCAGCATTATCAATCACATCCCGGACCATATATTTTCGGACTGGGTCCGTCAGCCCTCGGACATTCCAAGAAAAAAATATCATTTCATGAGTACTGATGAATCCCCCAATGCTTTGAGGGACTCAAAAGGATTATCATCATAAAAAATAGCAACTTGCAGGGGCCCATCAATCACACATCGTTTCTCAGAGGGAGCATCAAACAAACGTCTTGTCGGGCTACGGGTGTTAGAGTTACTATGTTAGTAACTATAAATATTACCTCATTTAGGTAGATATAATTTACCTAATGGTAAAAAGTAAGGTGTTACTTTTTACCACTAGTAAATTTCTTTTACTAGTTAGTCATTGTAGTCATTTTGACTACGTTGGTTAGTAGGTTAGTCGTTAGCTAACTTAGGGGGGAGGATTCCTGATTTACGCTAGGGGATATTTTCTAGATATTCCTAGCGCCTATCTTAAGCCTCCTAAATTTGTATTTAATCTTAATTATTCTTAATGCAAAGGTTAATTATTCCATGTGAAATATTCGACTTATGCTCTTCCTAACATTGGTATCAGAGCCAACTACGTTGGGACTGAATTGAAGTTTTTTTTTTTTGTTTCGCCACCACACTCCAAGCGAGCATGGCGGCTGGCGGACACGAAGGGTAATCCCTGGCTAAGTCTAAGCGACCTTCCAGGGCCTAGGCCAAGCCCGATTCAACTGGCAAGGTCAGCTAGACCTTCCAGTCGCGGGCGGGCCTACGGGCCACCATGCGGATCATCATCACGGACATGCCGATCGTCCTAAGCCTATCTAGGCTAGGCGATCGACCGTAGCGATTGATCGACCGTAGTGGTCGATCGACCGCACCCGCAGTCGACAGCCACGTGCTGTCGACCGGCTCTGTGGGAGCAGCAGCCCGCTGTCGACCGGCTCTGCGGGAGCAGCAGCCCGCTATCGACAGGTCAAGCGGGCGATCGGCCCTGCAGGGGCAGGCCATGAGGCGTAGCCGCCTTGGCCCCCGCGTAGGAAGCCACGACCCACAGAGCCACATGGCTTCCTAACAGCAGGGTCATGACAAAGGGGTGACCAAGAGAAAGTTGGGTAAAGTGAAAACTAGAACTCTCTGAAAGCATGGCACGATCTAACCTTTTCAACACCCTAGCATCATCAGCCTAAAAATTAGACCAAGTATACCATTGAGAATTGGAGAAAGCTTCTGGAGAACACCCAAAGTTAGGATCATACAGACTAAGTTTACTTTTCATAAAATACCAAACCTCTCGTTCTCCGACACACCAACGCATAGGGGTTCGACTCAGCTTATCAAATGGTTTTTCAACCATATTAAATTCCCCACACAGAACCCAAGTAGCAAAAGGTAGAGATAAAGCAAGCCACCGCCATAAAGCACATCGCTATGAAGCATTATTAGAGGCATAAACATTAATAATGCCAAATGGTTTCCCAGCCAATTCTAGCAGCACCCAAACAACTTGATTAGAAGGGTCAACTCCCCAAGACACCACATGCGAGTGCCAATTGGGGGGAATGAAAACTACAGCACCACCTTTTCCAGGTTCATGATTTGTGTAAAAAAAAGGACCACGCGACCAAAGAAAATTGTAGGTACAATCTAACAGGAAATCATTGATCTTAACTTCTTGCAAACAGACAAAGTCAAATGTACCATAGATATGAGCAGCATTATCAATCACATCCCGGACCATATATTTTCGGACTGGGTCCGTCAGCCCTCGGACATTCCAAGAAAAAATATCATTTCATGAGTACTGATGAATCCCCCAATGCTTTGAGGGACTCAAAAGGATTATCATCATCAAAAATAGCAACCTGCAGGGGCCCATCAATCACACATCGTTTCTCAGAGGGAGCATCAAACAAACGTCTTGTCGGGCTACGGGTGTTAGAGTTACTATGTTAGTAACTATAAATATTACCTCATTTAGGTAGATATAATTTACCTAATGGTAAAAAGTAAGGTGTTACTTTTTACCACTAGTAAATTTCTTTTACTAGTTAGTCATTGTAGTCATTTTGACTACGTTGGTTAGTAGGTTAGCTGTTAGCTAACTTAGGGGGGAGGATTCCTGATTTACGCTAGGGGATATTTTCTAGATATTCCTAGCGCCTATCTTAAGCCTCCTAAAGTTGTATTTAATCTTAATTATTCTTAATGCAAAGGTTAATTATTCCGTGTGAAATATTCGACTTATGCTCTTCCTAACATTGGTATCAGAGCCAACTACGTTGGGACTGAATTGAAGTTTTTTTTTTTTGTTTCGCCACCACACTCCAAGCGAGCATGGCGGCTGGCGGACACGAAGGGTAATCCCTGGCTAAGTCTAAGCGACCTGCTAGGGCCTAGGCCAAGCCCGATTCAACTGGCAAGGTCAGCTAGACCTTCCAGTCGCGGGCGGGCCTACGGGCCACCATGCGGATCATCATCACGGACATGCCGATCGTCCTAAGCCTATCTAGGCTAGGCGATCGACCGTAGCGATTGATCGACCGTAGTGGTCGATCGACCGCACCCGCAGTCGACAGCCACGTGCTGTCGACCGGCTCTGTGGGAGCAGCAGCCCGCTGTCGACCGGCTCTGCGGGAGCAGCAGCCCGCTATCGACAGGTCAAGCGGGCGATCGGCCCTGCAGGGGCAGGCCATGAGGCGTAGCCGCCTTGGCCCCCGCGTAGGAAGCCACGACCCACAGAGCCACATGGCTTCCTAACAGCTTGGGAGAGCCGAGAGGGCAGGAGCGCCCTCCCCCTCCCAACTGGACACCTGTGCGGGACCAGATCGTCATCGACAACCAACGACCGCCCCCCCTGGCGGAGACCAGACCAAGAGCCCTCCGGCGATCAGAATCCGAGAGGGCAGGCGGCCCTCCGATTTTTGGTGACCGGCGACTGGAACCCACGTGGCACCTAACCGACCACGCAGACCAGAAGGACCCACGCGTGCTCGGGCACAGATCCCGAGGTGATAAAATGGTAGACAGTCCCTGACTCGACCTTGGGCATAGATCCCGAGGTGCTAACATGGTGGACAGCCACTAGACTGGACCCCAGGCACGAAACCCGAGGCTGACCGAACAGCGGACAAGTGGCAACCGCCACCTGGACTGGACACCTGGATAGACGCGACACATGGCGGACTAGCCACGTGTCATCGGACCTGACTTGGACGACCTGAATCTGATAGTGAAGACACGTGGCGGACAAGCCACGTGTCCCGATGCGGACGGGACACTCCACATGGCTTGCGGCAAAACCAGCCACGAGGGGGGAGTGACTGCCCGTAGGCAGTCACAAAGCGCTATACGCGCATTTGCTCTTTTATAGAGCAAAATTTGCCCCGCGGCGTCAATGTGGGACAAAAGTCCCAATTTTTTTTGAAAAACGCCGCGGGGTGGGCTAGCCTTCTAATAGAAGGCGGTCCCCTCCATAATCCGTCGGGCTTGGTAGCCCGACCGGCGAGGGGACCTGGCGGAAAGGCTCCCGACCAAGAGGTCGGGAGTTCAAGCCCCGTCGGCGGTAAAAGTATTACTTTTACTTCGACGGGCATAAAACCAAGGAACTCTTTTTAATATTTTTTTTACTTTGCATTTTTTAAAATTAAAGTTTTTTATTTTTATTTTTTTAATGATTTAAAATTGAAACATATTTTAAAAAAAAATCAATTTTTATTTAAATATTTAAGTTGATTTATTTAAAAGATATATGTTTTAGTTTTTTATTCTTAATTAAAATGATTTATTAAACTTTTCTTAACTATTGCAAATTAAAAAAAAAAAAAATTAATTAGAGAAATATTTTTGCAACTTTGATATTTAAAGGTGCTAGTGTTTTCTCACAAAATCGAGATATAAGACATAGCAAGAGCACAATTTTTTTATTGCAAATTAGACAATTCTTCTCAACCTTGTTAGTTTTGCAAAATACAAGAGGGACAACATCATAGAAAGTTGATTCTTTCTTGCACAAATAGCAAACAAGGAGATTGAAATTTTTTGTAAAATTCAAAGGCAAAGTGTGCATTTGTTTTCTCCAAGGGGGGATATAAGACATAAAATTGCACATTCTTTTTTGCAAAAATTTGAGAAGACATTGTAACCTTGGGTCCATCAAAAACCAAGTCGTTTGTCGACTAGTTCTGGAAGCCTTCCAAATGCGGGTCGTGTGTCGACTTGTCTTGGAAGGAGTGCTCAAATTGTTAATTTTGCAAATTCAGGGGGGAAGACAACATTGTACTTCTTTTGCAAAATTGTAAAACAAAGTAGGAGACATAAAAATATCAATTTTTTGCACAACACAAATACACATTTTGTTGCAAAAATTAAAAGGTGCATTTTCGATTTTACTCGACACCTTTATTGGCAAATTAGGTGCATTTTCGGTTGCATCCGACACCTAGGTGATAAGAATTTTGTGGGCATTCTTGTTTGCTTATTGCATTATTTCTTTTGCAATTATAAGTCATAGAATCAAGAACATACTAATCCCCAAAACTTCACAAATTTGTGTAAATCCTTGCATAGATTTAAAGCCAAAATTACTTGATATTCTTTCCTAAATCATCAAAACCCCTAATTCACTCTTATTTGTTTGGCTTAATTTCCTCCAACTTTTCATCCTTCTTGAAAGGAGTTAAGGCAGGTGCCATTAAATATCTGTTTGAGTGAATTATATTTTGGTACTCTTGTAGGGTAATCAAAAGAAAGAACAAGTTTTATTAGGGAACCTTGAAAGTAGCAATCCTTTGCACTAAGGGGGGATAATTCCTTTCTTCCTTCAAACACAGATCTTGACAAGAGGGAGATAAAACTTGTAAAGGCATTCAGAAAAGTAGAAGTCATCATACAAAATATATCTTTTCTTTCAGACTTCATAAATGCTTGAAGTACTTGCAATAAGAAAGGACAAATTGGTGAACTTTTTTGATCAAATTGCCTAGAAAGAATAGTTTTGCACAGATTGTAAAAATGCAAACCAAGACACCATTCAGTGTTGGTTTCAAAACAAGAAAAACTAAAATGGCAAAGGCACAACATAGAAGCCATATTTCTTGTGAAGTGTCTCATTCTGATTCTGTTTCTGGTTCAAAGATAGCACAAGGAGTGCTAAATTGCTAAAACAATTTTGTAGAGGGAAAACACATGTGTCCCTTGGGCAAAAACACCATATTCTCTCTCTTCTTTTTAGGCTTCATAAATAGCATAAGTATTTTGTTTGAAGACCTTGCAATAAGGGGTGCTTGTACCTCTTTTTAGGCTTCATAAATAGCAAATTCTAAGTGTTTGAAGTACTTGTAACAAGAGGAGCGACTTTTTGTGATGTAAAATTGTCTAGGAGGCAATATTTGTAAAATCCTTCACAACACTCTTGAGTTGCATACTTTTTGCAATTGAGGGGGGATATCCATTTCTTTTCTTCACAATTTTTTGTAAATAGGGAAGATGACTTATAAGGGTGCATTTTCGGCTTTGACCGACACCTTAGTCACCTTTTCTTCAGAAATTAATTACACTATGTTTTGCAACAAGAAGGGGGGAACTTATAAGGGTGCATTTTCAGCAGTGACCGACACCTTAGCTACCTTATCTTTTGCAAATTCATATTGTAAATGAATGAACCTTGTATGAAGTGATCTATTCTACTACACCTAGCGATTGCAGCGGCTGGTTACCCATGCAAATCGATTGGATGATGTGATTACCATAAGGACATTCGTTGGCGTGAAGACAAAGCGAGGAATGACCCATTTTTTGCTTAGGAGCAGCCAGAGTACTGTGACAGAGCAAAGAACCAGTAGAACAACATCTTCTTCACTGTATTGGGGCAGTTATATACTTTTCCCAAATATTGTTGTATAGAGGGATATGTATGTATTACCCAAATAATGTAATAAGGGGGGATGTTAGAGTTACTATGTTAGTAACTATAAATATTACCTCATTTAGGTAGATATAATTTACCTCATGGTAAAAAGTAAGGTGTTACTTTTTACCACTAGTAAATTTCTTTTACTAGTTAGTCATTGTAGTCATTTTGACTACGTTGGTTAGTAGGTTAGCTGTTAGCTAACTTAGGGGGGAGGATTCCTGATTTACGCTAGGGGATATTTTCTAGATATTCCTAGCGCCTATCTTAAGCCTCCTAAAGTTGTATTTAATCTTAATTATTCTTAATGCAAAGGTTAATTATTTCGTGTGAAATATTCGACTTATGCTCTTCCTAACAACGGGACCGCTGAATGTTAGCATGATTAAACTCATCTACTAATCTGGGAGAAAGAAAAATGGTACCAAAAAAATCTTGCTGAGTAGAAACATCATCAGAATGAGAAGGGAGAGGAGTAGACGATTGTTGGGGTTGAGGACGAGGTTGTGGATGGGGTGGCTGTGGGGGTTGAGGACAGGGTTGTGGATGGGGTGGCTATTGGGGTTGCTGACGAGGTGGTGGAGGGGGCGGCTATGGGTGTTGTTGTTGGGGTTGTTGCAGGGGATGACGATTGTGATGATTAGAAACCACATGCCAGTCCACATCACCACTGGTACCAAAAGTGCTAGGGTTACCCGGGGTTGCATAGGTAGATGGATCGACAAAGGGAGAAGCAGATTTATTTTGGAACTGACCAGCCATAAGCGGGCATGCACAAATTTTATGCTGAGAGGATTGGCACCTATAGTAGGTATTCGAGAGATTTATGTACACAATCCTCTGAGTAATAGTATTATCCCCAATATGAATATCGATATCTTCATCAAGATCTTGAGTAAGATCAACCTTGACACATACTCGCTTGGTGGGACGGGCCTTAAACCACTTGTCAGGCTCAAAACAAACAAAGGTGCCTATGTTCTCTGCTAGGGTACGCAGATGCTTCCATAAAGGAATGGGAAGGCCAAGAAAATCAATCCAAACTAGAACATCTGAGGCTCCCTCAACAATAGAAAAATCTCTGTTATAGGCTTGCAAAATTAACAAAGAGTTTCGAACAGTCCAAGGACCCCGATTGAGCACCTTCTGAGCATGAGCAGGATCAAAAAATTGGAAAAGGAAATACCTTTTGGTGATATTGGACACAAAATCAATCTTAACACCATGAGGATGCCAAACTTGACTTACCCAGGACCGCAACAGAGTGTCATTAGGGATTCTACCTAGAAAATAACCTATGAGGGTATGATTCTCAAACCAGTGACAGGAATCAACAAATTCATTCACAGGAATACAAGCAGTGGGCCGATTTTTTTTACCTGGAGTTTGACCTTGAGCAGGAACTTCCTGGGATGCTTGTTGGGCGTAATTATGATCTCCAACCATTGTAAGCTCAAGGGAGGTGGGAGAGGGATCATTGGAAGCCATTAGAAGAGGGTGGACTACCGCCCTAGGTGGCAGAAATGCAAGAGGTGAACTCAGATCAAACCAGCTTCAAGATGATTGACATGCAAGATGTAGGATGCTTGAGGCAGAACATGCAGGGAACATCGTTGCAAAGAACATGCAGAACATGCAGAACAATGACATTGTAACTTGGCATTCATATTAAACATAGTGTATGCATGATAGCGAGGATATTTTTATCATAAATATATTATTTGACCTCACAACATCAAAGTATATTTTTATGAGACCTAAGATCTAAATTCAGTTAACATTAAAGTTTTATATTTTTGTATTTTTTTTTAGAAAACAAGGGGTTGTTTTTGGGTTCCCCTCCCTTAAAAAATCACAACTCTTTCCTTTAGATCTTGAGATTTTACAAACAAATTTAATTTTCATCTCAATTTAGTTGCTATAGCTGGATACCTGCATCATTTTCATTTAGTTCATTTTTAGTTTTTAGATTCTTCAATTTTGTATGTGATTACAAATATTTCAAAAGTCAACATCCTTTTTCTTGATTTTTTTTCTAAAATAACCTTGACAATATCCAAAATACACCTCTATTTTCTATGCATTTCATCTTAGTAGAATAATATTTGAAAAAGCTCATACTCATAGTTTGCTTTAAGAGATTGGGTTGCTAGTTTTCTTCTAAGCAAAAGTGCAATCTTTGTTTTCCTCAAAATTATATTTATTACTATTAGTGAACCACCTTCCATCTATACTTTGATCCATTTCACTTTTCTATATATTTTTAACCCTTTCAAAGCCTTCATCATTTATCTTAAGTCCACAATTGAAAGTGTAATAAGATAACATATCTCCTTTGGTTTTGGGTTTCCTTTAGATGCTGTATCAAAATATAATTTTACCAAATCCACTTCTAGTAATTTGATTACTTGAATTTTTCTATAAGGATCTCTAATCCAAGATTAAGGTTTGGATGAGTTATAGGATAGATTTAGACTCCTCTATGACTAAACAAATATTATTTTTTATTACCACTAAATTGCTTTCATTTACTTTAAATATTATATTATTTATTTCTAGCCATACAATCCAAAGTATCGTATCTTTTGATATATTTTATATTATACTTAAAAACTTAATTTTAAAAGTGTTATCATGTCTTTAACCATTATTCAATTCTACACCTCATCACCATGCAATTTTTCTTATTGATACTAGTAATAATTTGTGAATCCTTCTTAGTTAAAATAAATTTCTATATTTTTCCTGTAACAATTTACATCCTAGTAAGAAGTACCCTAGCCTATGTGTAGTAGGAAGTTGAAGTTTCACATGATTTCATTATTTGAAAAATACCTACTCTACAAGATTTTTTCAAATTTTCTTTAAAAGCACCATCAAAATTAATTTTGATAAATCTACCTTCTAGATATTTATATTTTATACAAAATTGATGCAAATTCTTTGTGTTGAATATATTTCCATGAATGATATATCCATGTAGTTTTCTAACCAAGAGGCTAGGACCACATTTTTCATGCGATGAGAGCACCATGCTTGTAAGTATTTTTAAGAGAGGCAATAATATGATTTCAAACTTGGATCCATGACGTTTTTTGTGTTATTTCTTTTAAGTAATAAATTTTTACAAATAATGGTTAGACCAAATCCCCACATAATGTATAATGCTTTATATTTAAAGTACTTAATTTGATATTAGTAGGTTTAAGAAAATGCTAAACCTCTACTTAGACAATTTTTTAAAAAGTAGTAAAATAAAGTGTTTCTAAGATCACAAGCTTATAATTCTAATACATAACAAAATATCTATCAATATTTGATATTCCAAGAATATGCCAAGTGATAGAATGTAAATCAATAAAATACTACCTAAGAAAATATGGTCTATCAATGTGGTCAAAGATAATATTGAAAAATGGATCAAAATAATAAACAAAAAATAAGAAAAAATAAGAGGTTAAAAAAATTAGTGAAGAACCTAAATAATTAAATGTAAGCTATGGAAGTGCAATAAGTAAAACAAGTGATTCCTCAACAAATATACCTAGGTTTCCAATTATACTTAGGAAAGTTTCAATAACTATACCTCTACCATGAATTATTAGACCATAAGCCTCTAATGTAGTCTAAGAGTAGAATTCCAACCTTACCAAGTGGCTCAATGAACATCTAGCTTTTTACATTGTTTCCTATAACTTATATTGAATACTTCTACTCTCTTATTGTACAACCAAAATTGTGTAAGTTCGTAGTGAGTTATATAATATTTATAAATATTGTATAGGTTTTAATATTGATGCTACTACAAAATTACATGCAAGATCATTTAAGGAATTTTGTTGCAGTGGGATGCAAACATGCTTGGAGATCCTATCCATAGTTTTAAATAATTACTTGGCATACATATTTCTAAATTTAGATCTAAAACAACATCAAATATTTTATTTACCTTTTTTTGTGGCCATACAAGAGTCACATGGACAATGAGTATATTTATTAGAAGATGGAAACACCTTACTTATGAATCTAAGCACAACATTGATTATGCTAGTTTAAAAGAAAGATTCATAGAAGTTGTCTTACTTGAAATGAGAAAGGCCATCAATGCATAATATAACCTTTGAAATCTACATGATTATAAAAAATATGCTATAATTATAGGAATATTTCTAGTAGAAGAAACTTACATAAATATAAACCAAATAATGGTATTAACAATATCCAATTTTTATAAAATATAGTATTAAAAATTAATTAATAATGATAAAAAATAAATATATCCTATTTACCTCATGAAGAAGGCACAAGAAGAGAAATGAAAGTAAAATCCACCTATCAAATATACTTGTCATAGTATCTTGTATATGAAAATGGATCAATTCAAGATAGTTATTTGTAAATATATTAATGGACCACTTATATGTACTAAACAAAAGCCTACACATGATGATTCTTGTGATGGCTTATTTTATTTTTAGAATAGAATTCCTAAAGCATTCATTCCATATATATCATAACTTCATATAATTCCTATAAATGACACTCTATTTAGTGAGAACATTGATTTCAATGTCATTCAAAATGAAAGTAAGTTACAGTAATGCCTTGGTCAAAATGTACATTGGTAAAAGTAAAAATTGGTAACATCCATTCAATAAAAAGCTTAAGGTCTAGAAAAAACCAATGTCAAATAAAATTTTATAAGTTCATTTAAAGAATAATCTTGGTACATGTGTGCAACATTAGGTTTAAAATATTATTCCACACATGAATATAAGTTGTCAACCAAATTTTAATAAAGTTGCAATCCATGATATCATAATACAAGTCAAAATCCTTCTAATATTATTCTAAAAAAATCTTCAATGAAATTTAATCCAAACTATTATAATGAGTCCAAGAGCATTGATGATAATACCTACATAAGGCTCATAAAGTACATAGAAAAGCAATATTGAGAACAAGAGATATATACTAGGTAGGACTATAACCCTTATTTATTCATCATTCTTGTAGAATGCTTGGGTAGAACTATAACCAAAAATAGGGATAACAAAACCCTTGAGGGAGTTACCATTGCTTATGGAGCTAGACCTATCTCTCATCTTCAATTTGTGGATGAATCTACTCTTTTAGGTAAACCTACAGTTAAGGAAGCTTCTAATATTAAGCAAATAATTAGCTATTTTTCTAAGGCTACTAGGCAGTTGATCAATGAAGACAAATCTAAAGTTATTTTCTTTCACTACTCTGCTAGACAAGAATCCATGGTCTTGGATAAATTAAGATATAATAAGACCTCCCTTCCAATCACTTATTTAGGTATTCCCATCAATATTCAAAGGCAGAAAAATAAATATTGGAATTGGTTGTTGGACAAATTCAAGAAGAAAATTGGAAAGTGGACCAACAGGTGGCTTTCTTCTAGGGGTAGAATCACCTTGGTAAAATTAGTCCTTCAAGATATTCCTATTTATGTATCTTCCATGTTGAATATTCCAAAGGATTTTATTCGAGAACTAGATCAAATTAATCATTGTTTTCTTTGGAGTGGTACTAAGGAGAAAAGAAATTGGGCCTTGGTGAAATGGGGCACTTTATGTCTTCCTAAGAATGAAGGGGGGTTAGAATTCTGGTCTTTTATTAATAACAACAAAGCTTTAGCTGCTAAATTATATTGGAGGATGTTGCATAACCCCAATGCTCTTTGGCACAATAATCTTTGTGCTAAATATACTGAGAACAAAAGTCTTGAAGACCTTGTTCACTATCAACTTCCTACCAAAGGTTCTCCCATTTTAGCAGTTCTTAATAATGGTGAGGATTTGATAAAGAAAACTTTATTTTGGATCATTCGTAATGACCAACAAACAATTTTTTGGACAAATTCTTGGGATGGTCACAAGCCTTTGATAACTCAGTTTCTCGATTGGAGGCCTTGGATGGAGGAGCTTCACTGATCTAATTGGATAAATGTTGCTAATTACTGTCGGTACCATACTGGTAATTCAAAGGTTGGTAGATATTAGATCCCTATTGAGGACTAGCCTATTCAAATCCCATAAAGGCAAAGATAAGATATCCAAGACATCCTGCATATGAGATCTTTCTTGGTCCCATGGAAAAGATTATTTTAGATAGAAACACACCACTAAGGGTGAGCATTTAGTTGCTAAAGGTTATTTGAACTTATGCCATAATAATCCCAACCATTATTCTGACATATTTTCTCAATTGTGGGTTCAAAAGCTCTGGCCTAAGGTGAGGTTCTTTACTTGGATTTTTTTGCATCGTAGGGTGCTTACTGGTGAGAAACTTATGAAGCATGGTTTTCATGGCCCTTTTAGATGTGAAATGTGTGAAGAGAATGTAGACACTCTCAACCATATTTTTATTGAGTGTACTTTAGCCTCTGAGATATGAAGAAGAATGGCCACTTTGCTTGGCTTACAATGGTCCAATTTTTTTACTTGGTTAGTTTGGATGGGTTATACCATTCTTCTTTGGAATATCTGGAATGAAAGGAACAACCAAATTTTTAATCTATATAGGAAGGATATTCACTATATTTGGCAAAAGACCATAGCCAAATTAGTTGAATCAATCTATCATCTCCTTAATCACCCCAAAAATCCCATCAAATATGGGATTAAGTGATGCAAATATTGAAGATTAAATCTTCTAAGAGCAACCAACTTAAAGGCAATGTGAGAATTTATAATATGGATAGGAAAAGAAATTGGCAACCTCCTCCTAAGGATTTTGGAAAAGTCAATACTGATGGAGCCTCTAGAGGGAGCCCTAGAAAAACAATTGTGGGGAAAATTGGTAGACTTTCATATGGCTCCCTGGTTTTTACTTTTGCTGAGAATTTGGATATTCTTTCCAATAACCTTGTTGAGGGGTATGGTATCCTTAGAGGCCTTCAAGAGGCTACTAAGGTTGGTTGGGAAAGTGTGTTAGTAGAGTCTGACTCTCAACTCATGATTAATATTTTGAAGACTCCTAAGAATCATAAGGTTGATTGGAGAATAAAATGAATTATTGAGAAGATTCAATTAATCGAGATGGGATTTTTGAAAGTTGATTACAATCATGTGATAAGAGATCAAAACAAGAGTGCTGATGCTTTAGCTAATTGGGCATTGGACAAACGTGGTCTTACTTGTTATGGCTACCCTCCTAGATGGTGGGCTTCGCAAGTTAGGGAAGCTCTTCTTTCTATCATTTCTTTGGATGGCTCTAGTTTTGAAGGTACCTAGTTTCTTCTTGCTTTATTTTTGCTTCTCTTTTGTTCGATCAGGTTATTTTAGTGCCCTAGCTCATTCTTTTCTTTCTTTTGTTTCCTCTGTTGATTCTTGCCTTAATAGTCTTCTAGTCTAGTAAGGTCATTGTTATGTTCATTTTTTTTTTAATTTTTCAATTTTTTTTTTTGTTTAGTTTTTTAAGGTGTGTGTGTTCTTTTGTTTTGTTTTTTTTTTGTGTTCTTTGTGTTTTTTTTTTTGTTTTTGTGTTTTTTTTGTTTTGTGTTTTTTTTAATGTTTTTTTGTTATTGTTCTTGTGTTTTTGTCGTTCTTGTTCTTGTGTTTCTGTTTGTTTGTGTTAATTCATATTTTTATGTGTAAGTGTTTTCTATGTTTTTTGTTTTTGTTTATTGTCTATTGTTGGTTGTGTTTTATTTTTATTTTTATTTTATTTTTTAATTTTTTAGATTTTTGTTGTGTTTATTTTTCAGTTTATTTTTTATTTTTATTTTTTTATTATGTCTTTGTAGTGTTCTGTTGTTTTTGTCATGTTTGTATTTTGTTATGTTGTTCTTGTGTTTTTTCTATGTGGTTCATGTTGTATTTTTTTTATCTTATTGTGTGTGTGTTTGGTTGTGCTTTTATTTTTGACACACTCAAGGAGCATGTTTTTTATTTTATTTTATTATTTTTACTATTATTTATTTATTTATTTAAATGGTTGTGTGTTTGTTTTCTCCTTGAGTATGTCAAAGGTGGTAGGCCAGGTCCGAGTCCTGGGTATTTTTGGTGGAATGGATACCCTTGCCTCCTTGGGTCTTACCCGAAAGTGGCATCCCTTCTAGGATGTTTTCCACAAAAAAAAAACAAGAGATATAGAAATTAAATGTTAGGAATTTAAATATCTAATGTAACCATATAGCTAACCTTATTTTCAACAAATATAAACCTAAGGTGAATCCTAGTGAGTCTTGCAAAGAGTCTAACCCAATTAAATGCAATAAATATGACACAATTTTGCTCGATAAGTTTCAAAATCAAATATTCCATGTAGTATACTAATACTTCATCTTATCATCACAACATTTAAAAATTTCCATCCTTAGGATCAAAAGGATCTATAATAATATTAGTATTTCTTGAAGAAGGTGAACCCAACTAGTATTAAGTCATGATAATGTTATCACCTAAATTCATGAACCATATAATAATTATACATTTTAATGTTGTAGGAAATAACTTTAGCCTCTAAGAATCACTTTGGTAGTGATTATTCTAATATTTAAAAAAAAAAAATTATTTGAATCGCCAGTAGTCATCCCATAAAAATTGGGAAGAACTAATGGGAAAATGTTTTTCATTGGAGCTACTTCTTATGATTAGATAGTGAATTTGAATAAAATTTGTATGAGTTCTTAATATTCTTGATTCTTCTCCATCTCATATATCCAATGTATTCAATACAACCTAGTGTATCTTTTTCAAGAAGTTTTTATAGAGATTCCTAATATAATTTTTTTGTTTCTTTTGACATAATGCCTTTTGCATTGGATCAAAATCATTATTTCCTTTTGGTGGAGATATCTCAAAGGTGATACGATATTTATTTTTTGTATAATATTTTTCTATGGTAGCAATTTCCATAGTATACAAGATGATTATGTGGTACTAGGTTGTTCACTATTATCTACAATATGCAATTCAACTAACTCTTCTTCTATAGTAGATGTAACTAATGTATCCTCTACTCTTACTATTTTAAAATTCAATGATCATTAAAGGAATACAATAGGGATTCTCTCCTATGATTTATTTATTCTATAATATTACTATAGAAAATAAAATAAAAGTAGAAATAATAATAAAAATCATCACTTTCTACCTCCACAACATGCCTTCCTAATGTGTTGATAGCATCCCCAACTATGACACCAAAATGTTATTATTCACTTTAATTCAATGGTAATCTAGGGATGTAACATTTACACAATATCTTACAAAGTATATACATGTGTTAAATGGATGCCATGTTTACCTCTAGAGGTAATCAATCAAAGGAAACAAAAATAGAAATTATCAATTAAATATAATATTTACTTCTAGTACAATAAAAATAATTAAATCATATTGGTCAAAAAATCAATTAGAATAGGAATTGGAAATTTTCGAAGGAAATAAACCAATGTCTACTCCTAGAATAATAAAAAGAACCAAATTCAAATACTAGAAAATCGAATAAAATTAATAATGCTAGAGAAGAAATTAATTCAAACATGCACAAACACACACAAAAACACTTTTTAAAGAGTAAAGTATTCTAAAATAAATGTAGTATTGTTACAAAATCACTAGCACTTGGTCATATCAAGTGGGACCTTCCTCATAGAGCAAGGCACTAATTTCCCTTAATATGAAAATAATTAACTAACTTTAGATTATGAAAAACTAAATCTAGTTAATATTCAAATTTTATTATACAAGTTTGAAACTATTAAAACACTTACTAAGTTTCACTATATTCTATCTCTCTTCACATGCTTACAAAGATAAAACTATTTCTAGAGTATGTATAATAGTATAATCTAGTTTAATATATCTATTAGGAATCACCATGGATTATAGTACAACTATTGTTGGAGGTGTAGTCGAGATTATGTACAACTTAGATATAGTACATCTAAAAATAAAGAGCTTGAGCTTGAGAGCAAGGGATCACAATATATGCTAGCCTAAAAGGATTCCATATCAAATTTCACTAGGAAGATATCTCCAAAAGCTAGAGATAGGAGTGTAAAATATCCTCCTATATGGGTAGGCTAACCACTCGATATAAAGAAGACCCCCAACAAGTAGCCTATAGTGTTTTTAGTCATATCTGAGATGAACCTAACTCCTAAAAAAAGCCAGTGAACATTTTTAGTGATATCTGAAAAGACTCAATCATAGGAGGAGGATCAAACCAAACATAAATTATGATAGAATCAATAGAACTTATCATCATCCATAATAGTGTGGGTAAACAACCTCTACAACACATGATTCATCTCTCTACTAGACATGCAAAGATATAGTTGATGATGGAAGATGGCAAAGAGAAACTAGTAATATGGAGAAGAAGAGGGATCCCTGTGGTCACTCTTTAAAGGTGAAATTTTAAGAGATATACAGTTACTCACATTAGAAAGAAAGGCCACTAGGGTGAAATTTTCTTTGTTGTAGTAAAAGAATCAATTGATTCATCAGCAAATTCTGTAGGCATGAAAACATCCTAGAGAAAACAATGGTATGAATAAAAAAAAGGACAACATAAAATAAAATAAAGTAAGAAATGAGAAACCTCTGAAAAAAATTAATATTTTTGATTTGATGAAAGAAACATGCCTGATAAAAAGTCTCGATAAAAAGAACTCTAGTAACTCATGAGTCACCCCTCTGTTAGAGTTACTATGTTGGTAACTATGATTATTACCTCGTTTGGTTAATTGTAAGATTCACCTAGGTAGAATTTTATTTATCGTATGGTAAAAACTAGGTTGTTAATTTTTACCACTAGTTTATTTCTATTTACTATTTCCCTAGGTTATTAAGTTAGTCGGGGTTATGCATAAGGGGTCAGCCCCAAAATATATTTATAAAAAATTGGCGAATCGGTTTCAAAATCCAGGTGAATAGTTTCAAAACACATGTAGAAGGTTCACTATTATTAGGGGTAATGTTGAAAATTTAAAATTAAAATGGTCAAATTATTATAAAACTGGGGCAAATCGACCAAAAATAATTTGCACCCAGAAAGTTTTGGCTAATGGACCCTGGTCAAGGGTCCCAAATATTAGCCAATTTCAAATTTTGAAAATCCTAATTTTAGCCAATTTTGTGAAAACAGCCACTATGCATAACCCTGAAGTTAGTCATTGTAGTCATTTTGAATACGTTTGTTAGTAGGTTAGTTGCTAGCTAGCTTTAGGGTGGGAGAAATTATAACGTGTTTGTTAGCATTAGTTTAGAAACCTATTGTTCTCCTATTTAAACCACACCATTTTAATAATATTGTAATGATTATAGTTTAATTATTGAGCTTACCTTTTCTATCATTGGTATTACAGTTATGGCTGTGAAGGAGGCAAGGCGCACACTGGGCAATGAGGGAGTCTCTCTCGTTCCAGGTGCACACTAGGCAAGGTGGGGGCTCTTGTTCTAGGCACTTGGATAAGGTGAGAAGAATTCTCTTGTTCCAAGGTGTTGCACTTTGAAATTGAAATTTAATTTCATCTAGTTTGAAATTTCTAAGTGTATGATTGGTTAGATTTTAATTATTTTTATAATTCAATTTTACCTAGTTAGACCCCATCTAGCCTCTGACCGATGACCAGAGAGTTTACTCTGGCGCTTGATTCGAGGCAACCTAACATAACCAGAGGGTAGGAGTACCCTATGATTAGCCACGGTTGAAGAACATTCTCCGAGATCCTCTAACCGACTACCAAAGTCCAACCTTCGATGATCGACCCCTAGCCTCAAACCTCGACTTGAATTGGCATTGATGAAAGGAGGGCAGGTGCGCCCTCCCCAGTGAGGGCCAGCCATGTGAGGACCAAAACCATTGAAAGGAGGGCAGGTGTGCCCTCCTAAGCGGTCGATCAACACATGAGTGTAGGAACACCCTCCGTGTAGTGGTCGACCACCATGTGAGGGCAGGTGTGCCCTCCGTGGGAGGACACATTCCCGACAACTTGACACACTCTACGCACATAAACTTAGACAATGAAACTTGACAAGACTAACCTTGGTACTAATTCTAAGGTAGACTAATACGTGGACAACTCAGTAGCAATGCACGACTACCAAGACAAGACCAGACTCTTCATGATTTCCAACTGACCTAGCACAAACTATGAGGCAGGCATGACCTATGAGGTGGGCTGACGTGGCCCCATACGAACATCTGAGCTGGTGGGTGGCATAAAAATTGAGGTGCTGAAATGGCATACATGTGGCAAGATGATGTGGCCAAGCACAAAAACCAAGATATGACAAGGCATTGACTAGTCTTGTGGACATGTGGCAATAGACGAATACGTGTTGATGTGGCATAATTTAATTGGGTCTTGTGGGCGATAAAATGCTTAAGGCAGGTTATCGATTGCCCATAGGAAATCGAATGGATAAGGGGACATTGGTGTTCTTAAACACCAAAAAAACTCTTGCCTTATCGATGTGGGACTAAAATTCCCACATCATAAGTTTTTCCTTCGCGAGGCTCCGCAAAGGAATAAAACGAAGCCCGTTGACCTTCATTCACAAGGTCAAGCCTAGCCCGATCGGTTGATCAGGCCGGGCTGACGCTATGCATGCTCGGTCCAGAGTTCGAGCCCTACCACATGCACAATATTTTTTTTTGATATAAAATAAAAAGAGGGTGCTTTCAAAGGTAAAACCTTTGATAATTTATTTTTTAAATTTATTTCTTAATTTGTAATGAAAATTCTTCATTTTTTTTAATAATTTAAATATAAATTTTTGTTTTAAATCAAATTTTTTTATTAAAATTGATTTAGTTTAACAAATATTTTATTTTTGTTATTAAGTAAAAATTTTGATTAATTTTTATTTAAATGTTTTGCAAATTAAAATCAAAATCAAGGGTCCATTTTTTTTGCAAAACCAGACAACATTAGAATGCTTTTTTTTTCTCCAAACAAGGGATATAAGACATTTAAGAGCATCATTTATTTTGCAAATATGGGAGACCTAAACTCTTATAAAAAACCTTGTTAATTAACAAACAATAAAGAATTAAACTTGAATTTTTTTTTTCCAAATTGGAAAACAAGGAGACACGAAAATTTGCAAAACATCAATGTTGACATTATGCATTTGTTTTCTCCCAATGGGATATAAGACATAATATTTGCACATTTTATTTTATTTTTTAAATTGAGAATAAATTGAAGACTTTGGGTCCACTAAAACCAGGTTGTGTGTCGACTTGTTTTGGAAGCCTTTCAAACATTGGTCGTGTGTCGACTTGTATTGAAAGGAGTGCTATTTTGTTAATTTTGCAAAACAAAGGGGGGAAGACAAGAAATTGTAATTCTTTGCAAAATTGTAACACAAAAATGAGGAGCACTTAAAACAAAAAAAAAAACTTGTTAAATTTACAAAAAAAAAGAAAAGGTAATTGTTTCATGCCACATTCTTTGCAAATTTGAAAAATAAGAGGAGATAAAATATATCAATTTTTTGCACAACACAAATCCAAATTTTGTTGTAAAAATTAAAAGGTGCATTTTTTATTTTACTCGACACCTTTATTGGTAAATTAGGTACATTTTCGGTTGCATCTGACACCTATGTGATAAGATTTTTGTGGGCATTCTTGTTTGATTATTGCATTATTTTTTGTAATTATAAGTCATAAAATCAAGAACACTCAAAAACCCAAAATTTCACAATAATTTATGTAAATCATTGCACAGGTTTAAAGCCAATTTCACTTGATATTCTATCCTAAAACAAAAACCCTTAATTCACTCTTATTTATTTGGCTTAAATTCCTCAAATTGATTATTCCTCTTCATGATAATTTTTAGGCAAGTGCCATTAAATATCTTTTTGAGTGAATTATATTTCACTTCTTATTTGTTTGGCTTAATTTCCTCAAACTGATTATTTCTCTTCAAGAGATTTTTTAGGAAGGTGCAATTAAATACCACTTAAGAGTGAAAGAAAGATCCATATTAGTGCAAATTCGAGGACCTTCATCATGGAATCTATAAAAAAATACTTAAATGATACACAATTGCTTAAATGTCCTAACTATTCAGCATGGAAAACTAAGATGAAAGCCATCCTGACTGTAGAGGAAATGCGGGATTTAGTTGATGGCACTAAATCAAGACCTGCATCAGTAGGATTAGATCAAAAAGTATGGGACAAAAAGAACAATTGTCTTCCCATGTTGATACTGCTAACAACTACTGATGAGATCCAACCTCACATAAGTGAACCTAAAACTGGTAAATATGCATGCGATGGACTTTGTACAATTTTTGAAGGTAAGAATAAGTCGACTGTTCTAAACCTTCAAACATAACTTCATAAACTCAATATGAAGTTAGGAAAATTAGTAGAACTATTCCTCTTTAGAGTGGCAGAACTTAAGTCAAAGCTAAATGCTTTAGGAGCCAAAGTAGAAGATACTATTCTGAATTCAGTAATATTGAGGGTTCTTCCTAAATCCTATAAAATGTTGATTACATCCCTTAATGTATCTCAAATATCAGTCACCCTTGTGGAGTTAGTCAATTTGCTTCAAATAGAGGAAGCAAATCAACTCCAAAGTGATGAAGTGTCAAATAATGCACTTTACTCAAACAATCAAGGTGACAAAAAGAAAGGAAAATTTCAAAAAGGAGGATCATCTTCAAAAGGTAAGGGAAAGAAATTTGTTGAATAATATTAAATCAAGAGATCATTGGATAGCTATTGAAGCTAGAGTGGCCAAAAATCATATATAAACAAATCCCACTCAATCTGTTGCAAGCAAAGCACACTGAAGATACTCAAATCTATATAGCTAGGGTTTTGGAGAACCCTGAAAATTGTAATTTCTATATCAAAATAATTCTGTTTGATAGAAAAATTGTAACAAGGAGTTTCTCAACTCCCCTAATTGTTGAATAAAATAATATTTTGTGCAATTAATGTCTTTCTAGAATCATTTATTTTATATTTATTTTAGTATCATGTTTTTAGCTCTAAACCAATCTACTTCCACCTCTATGTAATACAACAATGGTATTTATAAAAACATTTCCTACATGGTAAACTTATTTACCATAATAAATTCATATATAAACAAATATAATTTCAAATAATATACTTCTCATTCTATAACAAGCAACCACACACACTAGCATTTCCAAACTAGTGGTTCCCAATGTCATTGCCACATTATATAACATCTCCTATTTCTTACCATACAAGAAATATCTGAGCCAAATAAATCCATGCAATAATGCAATATGCAATGCACCTAAATGATATGCAAGTACAAGTTTCCATGTACTCATGAGTCGAATCATCACTTCCTTATCTCACCTTTTTTACCTGACTTAATTTTATTTATTGCTATTACGTGCAACTATCCTACACTCACAAAAGCTACCAACAATACCATAAATCATAGAAAAAGGTAAGTGTATGCATAATTCACTAATTTTCATAAACTGTGCAAGGAGGGTCATTACTCTTGTTTCTCAAGAAAAATAGCAAAGTAAAAGAATTGTTGAACTAAGCGTGACACTGAGATGAGGGGTGAATCAGTGTATATTAAAAATTTAATCCAACTATGAAATGAAATCAAAACAAGCAATCACACAAAAATGCATCACACAACACAAAATTTATAGTGGAAAACCGATGTGGGAAAACCACTATGCCAATGGATTATTTGGACTCCCATCCAAATCCAGCCTCAAAAATATTTGGTCTTTACAATATTTTTGCAGCACCAACTGTAAGGAATGACACCAACCAACATGGACTTTAGTAGCACCAACTGCAAGGAGCACCGACCCCGATCGCTAAGCACCCACTCAGTAAAATAAAAATTGTAGTAGAAAATCTGATCTTCGTTCTAAAGGACCCTGAGTGGTCTAGCTCATTGCTTCTCTCTAAAAATCCACTCTGACTAATCTCATCTGATCTAAATCTAAATCTCACACCTTTTTCTATACTCATACTGACTCCTTTTTAATTTTTTTTTTTTTTTTTACAACCCCTTCAACTTCCAACACTTCAACTTCCAACACTTCAACTTCCTAACAAATTTTGAGCTGTAAGATAACCATTTCAGCGGTCAATAGTGTCTCCTACAGGAGACATAACTTTATTCTAGATTTTAAAATTTTGCACGCGCTGGAAAAAGAACGGACTCAAAAGGAGTTATGGATCAAAAGTTATGACCTTTTTAAATTTTACTTTTATTTTGGAGAGGCATTTTGTCAAACAGTTCACAGACAAAGTGTTGTGCACATTACTCGTTCTCACACTTGGAGGCCTCGAAATTACTCTAAAAAAAAAAAAAAATGTTCGATTCAATGAGCTATATGTGAAACAACACTTAAACGGTACATTCGACGACAAGAAAATATGAATTTGAGTATTCGAGTGCAAAAGCACTTGGCTGCCCAAAACTGAAAAAAGTGCTACAAAGGCATTTTGAAACTGCTGTCGTGTCTTCCTCGAGTCTCCGTTCAGGCTGAAAATTAAAACATAGGCTCTCTGGATATCAAAATACCTCCAGTAAAAATTTTGAAGTTTGATTCCTCACATATTGCTTAATATACCTCCGACAAAGTGGCCTCTGGCGCTGATTTTACACCTGTCACATAAATTGAAAAAGTGCTCTAGAGCCATTTTGCAACGCTCACCATTTCTTCCTTTAGACTCCGTTTGGGCTTAAATTTAAAACTTAAGCTCTCAGTATATCTAGATACCTCCAGTAAAACATTTGAGGTCTAATTCCTCATGGATTGCTTAATATTCCTCCCGTAAAGTGACCTCCGACGTAGATTTTACAGCTGCAGTTTCATGATCAACAATGCATCGATGAAGCAACCAGCCGTTCCAACACTGCAAACACACTTTCTAATGATAAAAAAACTCCAAATAGTATCTTGGGTTTTCCAACACATTCCATTTATATTTTGCCACTTTGACAACTTCCTTTTTTTGCTACTTTGATAACTTTTGACGATTTTTCTAACTTTTACAAATTTGCACGAACAACCTGTAACAACTTCACCTGAACATCACAAACATTCTTATAAGTATTGAAAACCACTGTACATACTCTAAAAAACCTCTGGATAACTATCTAATGCATCAACCTGTTCATCTGAGTGTGTTGACAACAATGACAATATTGTCGCTACACCTTGCTCAACAATCTCCCCCTTTGGAATTGTTGGTAACACACGCACAATTTCCTGTAACTCTTCTCACCATTTGAAAAAAAGACCAAAGAGCTGTTGCAAACTCCCCCTGAGTCCATGCACACCATTCTCAGGTAAAAATTATTACACTTAGCAAAAATCACAAACATGAGCAAAAAGATAAACAAAGACACAAATGCTCCCCTTGAGAATGTGACCCCGATAGCTAGTCAATGCTTGGGAAGTGTGACCACTCCCAATTTCTTGTGAAGGTACTCAAATAATTCCTTGGAAAATGGTTTGGTGAAGATGTTCGCTACTTGCTCTATTGTTGGAACAAAATCCAACTTAACCTCACCTTCCGCAACTTTCTCCTTCAAAAAATGGTATTGGATAGCAATATGTTTTGTGTGAGAATGCATAACCAAATTCTTTGAGATATTTATTACACTTGTATTATCACACATGATCGATATGGGCTCACTAAAATTTATTCCAAGATATTTCAATTTTTTTCATCCAAAGTACCTGTGTACAGAATGATGTTGCTGTAATATACTCTACCTCTGCTGTGGATAATGAGACCGACTCTTGTTTTTTTCTATGTCACACAACAAGATTATCACCAAGATAGAATGCACCTCCACTAGTATTCTTCCTTTCATCTACACATCCTACCCAATCTGCATCTGAATACACAATAAGAGTGAAGTCCTTAGCTTTCAGATACCATAATCCATACTCCATAGTACCCTTGAGGTACCAAAAAATCCTCTTCACTTCTATCACATGAGTCTCCTTAGGACTAGCTTGAAATCGTGCTACCATGCATACGACCTGCAAAATATCCAATATAGTAGTTATCAAGTACAGTAAACTCCCAATCATGGATTTGTACATAGTTTGATCAACAGGTGGAGATTTGGAATCCTTGCTCAACTTACAACCTGTCGTCATGGGAATGCTAACTTGCTTGCAATCCTCCATTGTGAAAATTTTTAGCATCTCTTTCACATATTTGATTTGAAAAATAAATACGCCCTTCTCCTTTTTATTAACTTGCAATCCAAGAAAATACAAAAGTTCACCAATCATTGACATTTTAAACTCTTTTTGCATCTTATTTGAAAAATATTTACACAAATTATCTTTGCTACTGCCAAATATGATATCATATACGTATATAAAAGCAAGAATGTGGTGACCATTTTCTATTTTGACATACAAATTACTGTCCACCATACCTTTCTTGAACCCTTGTTGAGTAAGATAACTGTCTAGCCTTGCATATGATGCTCGGGGTACATGTTTTAAGCCATATAACACTTTCTTCAACTTGCAAACCAATTTGGGATCATCACCAATCTGAAAATCATTTGGATGCTCAATATAAACCTCTTCTTCAAGTTTCCCATTCAAAAATGCTGATTTCACATCCATTTGATAAATTTTAAAATTCTTGTAAACTGCTAAAGCAAGAAATATTCTAATTACCTCTAGTCTGGCCACAGGTGCAAAGGTTTCCTCGAAGTCAATACCTTCAACTTGCGCATACCCTTTGCATACCAATCTTACTTTGTTCTTAACTACCTGTAAGTCTTCATTCAATTTGTTTAGAAAGACCCATTTAGTACCGATTACATTTGTATTTGTGGGTCTTGGTGCTAACTCCCAAGTATTGTTTTTCTCGATCTGATCTAATTCTTCGTTTATTGCCTTTACCCAACTTTTATATTTGTTTGCTTCGATAATATTTTTGGGCTCAATGTTGGATAGTAAAGAGTAGTTACTTACTAATATTCTTTTCTAAACACCAACTGTGGGGTCTCCAATTATTTGCTCTCTAGGATGATCTTTCTGCCAGCTACCTATTTTGAATTTCCTATTTTCTTCCAATTCCAAATCACTTTTTGAATCCTCTAAGTCAATTCTTGATTTCTTTTCCATTTCCTCTTCCTCATATCCTTCAATGACCTCTTCATAAATTGGGTAGTTCTCTTCATAGCTAATTACTCGTTCCCTTCCTTCATCAACTTTAACATTGACACTTTCCACAATTTTTATTAGCCTCCCGTTGTAACATTTGTAAGCTTTACATTTTGATGAACAACCAAGAAAAATACCTTCATCCACTCTATATTCAAACTCACCAAGGTTTTCTTAAGTTCTTTTGATGTAACACTTGCTGCACAAAACTTTAAAATATCTTGTTGTTGCATTTTTACCGAACCACAACTCATAAGGATTTATGCTTTCATGCGTCCTCAACATGCACCTATTTTGGATGTATATCGTAGTATGGACTGCCTCTTTCCAAAATTTATCTGCTACTTTGCTCTCAGTAAACATATTCCGTGCCATTTCCTGCACTATCTTGTTCTTTCTTTCTACCACACCATTCTACTGAGGTGGCCTGGCTGCTGAAAACTGTCTTCTGATACCATATTTTTCACAATACTCTATGAAATCCTTTGAAATGAACTCTCCTCCTCTGTATAACCTTAAACATTTATTTATTTTTCCTGCTTGATTCTCAACTTGGTTTTTGAAAACCTTGAACATATCAAAAGCTTATGATTTATGCTTCAAAAACAATACCCATGTCATCTTGGAATAGTCATCTATACACAACATGAAATATTTATCACCGTTTATGCTTTGTGTTCTCATGGGTCCACATAAATCCGTATGTATTAGTTCCAAAGGTTTGCTCATGTAGTACTCTTTTGTTTTAATTGAGACTCTAGTTTGTTTCCCTTTTTGACATGAAGCACAAATGCTATTTGAAGGTTTTCCAATGGTGGGAATATCTCTCACTACTTTCTTTGCATTGATTTTTAATAGATTATCAAAACTGATATTGAAGAACACAAACTTATACTGAGAGGGGGGGTGAACAGTATAAGACCACTTTTTAATCTGCCTTAAAAATCAACTTTCAAAATAGTATAATGCAGTGAACAGATAGCAGTAATAACAACAGTAATCAAAGCAATGCACAACACACCAGCCACAAAGTGACAGCAATTTACGTGGTTCACCCAAATTGGGCTACTCCACGGATAAAACTTTTCTCTAAAAGTTATATCACAGTTCTTTGGGAAACCTTCCCAATTACAAAGTTTATGGGCACCAACCCAAAGGAGACACCTTCCCCTAGCTCTGCTTAATCTGGTGATCCTCTAGAGAACCTTTGCCTCTGCAGCCCTTAGCAAGTGGAACTCTATCCACAAAAGATACCTGTCTTCCCTGCTCTGGCTGGAGACCTCTGTCCTCAACTCTATCACCACATAGTCGGTCCTATTTTTTGAACCAAAACATAGTCCTTCGGTCTAGCACTAATCTGTCCTCTTCCTCTTTTCTTTTCTGTTATTGTTGCATTTGGTCGAAACCAAATTTTCATAGTCTACGCAAACACAACAGTACTCGATCAACTTATGCTCTTCTTTGAAAACTCAGTAGCACAGTCTTCGCACATTTAGAGCAAACACAACAGCATAGTCTTCGCACTCTTTGCTCATACACGACAGCATTGTCTTCGCAACATCTACACAAACACAGTTGCATAGTCGTCGCTCACTCTGTGCAAACACAGCAGACGATCAGTCTTCCACTATGATCGAACTTCTCCCTACACTCTATCTGCACAAATCGCTCTTCAAACGCACACTTCGATCGATGCACAAAACATTCAAAAAGCCCTCCTTTTATACTCATAATCTCAAGATTAAAATCTTGATCTTAGTCGGCTGTTTACCCTTCAACCACGTCGGTTGCAAAACCCTATGCTGCGTTTGCCCAGATTTAACTCTGTCAGCTTTACTGCCTCCATGTAGCTTCTGGCGCAAAACTTTAACATGTCACGATATCGTGATATTTTTATAGCCGTACACCTTCTATAGCCTGCTGTCGTGAAATGGCGACACCTTGGCCTTTGTCGACTTCTTTTGTGCTTCTGTCACGAAATTGTGACACCTTTGCATTTTGCTGATGTCATTTCACTTATGTCGTGAAATTGTGACACTTTAGTCTTCATGACCTTCCTCTCTGCTTTTGTCACGAAATCGCGACACTCCTTCCTTTTGTTGATGTCATCATCATTCCTGTCGTGAAATCATGACACTTCTGTCTTCATGGCCTTCCTCTCCACTTTTGTCATGAAATTACGACACTCCTTCCTTTTGCTGATGTCATCATCATTCCTGTCGTGAAATCATGACACTTCTATCTTCATGGCCTTCTTCGAGGCTTGCACTAGCGAAAATGGAACATGTCGTAAAATTGTGACGCTTTCGCCTTCAAGCTCTTCCTTCTTGACTTCATCGTGAAATCGTGACACTTCTTCTGATGAAGACTTGCTATCAATTTCTGTCATGAAATCACGACACCATCTCCAACTGCAAGCGCCATCTCAACCTGTCGTGAAATTGTGACACTTTATGCATCTGTACAACTTCTTTGTAGCCTGTCACAAAATCATGACGCTTTCAGCTTCCAAAAGCTTTTTCTACTACCTGTCGTGAAATCACGACACTTCTAGCTTTCGTACGCTTTCTCCACTACCTGTCGTAAAATCGTGACGCTTCTCCTTTCAGGCTCTTCTCTTTGCTACATGTCACGAAATCATGATAGTCCTCAAATCGACCTCTATAGCATGTTGTGAAAATGTGACAACCCTTACTTGGAACTTTGCATCATGTCACGAAATCGTGACAGTTCCTGAATCACTTTCTCTCTCTTCAATCTTGTCACGAAATCACGACAGATCACACTGTAGACTTTCTCTTCTGCAACATGTCACGAAATCGCGACACTTTCTTGTCCATACAACTTACTTTGCAAAATGTCATGAAATCGCGACACTTTTCTTTTTATGCCTTCCTGCACTGTCCGAGTCGCGAAAATGTGACATGTCGCGAAATCACGATAGTTTTGTCTGCTTCGTATCTGCCTTCCTGCATGTCACGAAATTGCGACACATTTTCCCAAACTTTCTCTCTCCTCAACCATGTCGTGAAATCGTGATAGTTTTGCCAATGCTTTCTCTCTCCTGAAACATGTCGCAAAATCGTGACAGTTTTTCCAGCGCTTTCTGTCTCCTGAAACATGTCACAAAATTGCGACGCTTTTTCTAGCCGCCTGCATACTTTTTCTAACTTATATTTTTCTTGATCTTTTGCAACTGGGCTACTCTGAACTTCTTGGAAACTCATTGTCCATGCTGAAATCTTCATCAAGACACATTCTGTGACATCAAACCAACTTGCTTCAAGACCTTCTTGACATCAATGACAACATCTACACTTAGAGTAAAGGCAATGTACCCAAAGTACCCAAAGTTGCAAACAATCTCCCCCTTTGTCATTGATGGCAAACCTTTACTAAAAAACACTACTCAAGATCCAAAACTGAAAACAACTGATCCAAAAACTGAGAATCTGCCTTTGAAGTTTTTGCTCCCCCTAACTTGAAGCTCTCTTCTTCACTATGAAGCTCTCTCCCTTACTCATCTCTCCCCCTTTGTCATCAATGGAAAAGGGTCACATTTGGGGCTCGGGACTAAGAATGAGCCTCTTATTTTTGTCCCTCCCCCACCTCCTGATGAGGTGATTTAAAACAAGGGTGGGAGTGAAACTCCCATTAGACACTCATCATCATCAGTGTCTACAATTTCTTTGCCGGGCCTTATTTTGAACTCTTTGTCAGTGTTTTTGTTCTTGTCACTTTTCTTGTTCTTGTTCTCATCTCTTTTCTTGTCCATACCTTGATCCTTGGACCTGTTTATACCACTTTTCCTATTCCTGTACCTTGGAAGATCAACTCTACACTGTATGGTTGTGTGACCTGCATTGTTGCATTTATAGCAAGTAACAATATTATTTCTTTCTGGCATAGCTATTCTTTGAATCCGCTTGTTCTAACTAACCCAGTTCCTGTTATTTGTCTTGCAAAAAATTGCCTTGTGCCCGAACTGATTACAAGAGTAGTAATACCCTTGAAATAAATTACGACCCCTAAAATTGTCATTTATCTTCCTTACTTGAGTCATGCACTGCAAAGCCATGTGGCCAAACCCGTGACACGCAAAACATCTTTCGTGAAATATTCTTCTGTTTGACCTCTTGGGTCCCGAAAACTTATTTTTCGTATTTAGAATTCTGTTTTCTGTTTCTACGCATTTATCACTCACAGACTCTTTCTCTGAAATACTCTCTTCATCAGAACTCTCTTCTTTCTGAAATCTCTTACTTGATTCCCCAACTTTTTTTTTGTGTGGTTTAACAAAACCAAGACCTGTTTTATCTAATGGATTTCTTTGAATTTGGATGAGAGACTTAACCCTTTTGGAGCTATCTTGAAACCTGTATAGCTTATCCTTGTATTCTTTATTTTCCTCTTTCATGGCAGCCATTTTCTGTTCTAATTCACTATACTCAAGCATCTTAGATTCTAACTCATTCTTGAGTTCTTGTGTCTTAGCCATAGAGATGTCAAGACTTTTTATGAGTTCATCTTTCTCCATACAATATTCATCTAATTTATCCTTAAGTCGAGCATTCTTCTTTCTTTCCTTTTTCAAAACACTAAGAGCATTAGTAAGTTCACATTCAAGATCCTCTATATTATTGCATTTTGAATCATCAAGGCCTTTTTCAGTTTTCTTATCACTAGAGGTGCTATCCTTTTCAAAAACCATACAAGCATCTTCCTTATCATTTTTTGAAGCATCCTCATACATACTAGAAACCAATTCATTATTAGTGCAATCATCCTCAAGGTGCCCAAAATTCCCACATCTAAAACATTTCATGACAATGAATTTATGTTTCGGTTCTTCCTCTTTTTCTGAAATGAACAACATCTCATTTTCATCATCACTAGAAGAATTTTCACTATCACTGCTAGAACACTTACTTGCTTTGTCTAGGTAGAATCTCTTCTTATTCTTGTGTGAATGCCTCTTTCCTTGATTGTTGTGCTCATCTTTGTTCTTTCTGTAATAACTGTGCTTTTCAGAATCCTTGCTTTTAACATCCTATATATCTTCATCACTTTCATTCTTGGAAACAAGATCAGATCAATAGCATAATGACCAAACTTTCCACAGTTGAAACATCTTATGTTTTTTTTGCTTTTGTGTTTTCTAGAGAACTTGCCCTTTTTGCTGTAATATGCCTCTTCATCACTAGAAGACTCATCACTCTCTTGAATCTGTTTGCCCTTTAATTTTTTAGTAGCTTTGAAAGCTGCCTCTTTCTTGACATCAACTTTCACTTGAGTTCTCAGCTCAAATGCTGCAAGAATACTATGGAGCTCATCCTTTTTCAACTTATCTAAATCTTTAGCTTCCTCAATAGCAGAAATCTTTTCACTAAATCTATTAGGAAGAGATCTTAAAATTTTATCACACACATCATTTTTAGCAAGTTCAAGACCTAAGTCTTTCATAGAATTAACAAATTCATCCATACGGAGCATGTAGTCACTAATATTTTCATCATCATTCATCTTGAGTTGTTCAAACATACCTTTAAAATGTCTCAATTTGGCCTTTCGAACATTTGCATCACCTGTATGAACCATCTACAATTGTTTCCACATTTCACTAGCTGTCTTGCAGTGAATAAATTTTGTGAGATCTGCTTTCTGTAAGCCTCTTAGGATTGCATTCATGGCTTTTGAATTGCTGTGAAGCATGAGCCTGTCTTCTTTGGTATAAGGACCATGTTCAGGAATAGTGTATTCATATTCAATCACTTTCCATACCTTATTACCAAGTGCCATTAGATAAACTCTCATTCTTGCACTCCATAGACCGAAATCTGATCCATCGAGAATAGGTGTTGTATTGCCACCTAAAAAATCCATTGTGTTCTTAACCAGTTCTTCCTTTCGGCTGTTAAACATTTCCGAAGGAACCTACTCTGATACCAATTGAAGAACACAAGCTTATACTGAGAGGGGGGGGTGAACAGTATAAGACCACTTTTTAATCTGCCTTAAAAATCAACTTTCAAAACAATATAATGCAGTGAATAGATAGCAGTAATAACAGCAGTAATAAAAGCAATGCACAACACACCAACCATAAAGTGACAACAATTTATGTGGTTCACCCAAAGTGGGCTACTCCATGGATAAAACTTTTCTCTAAAAGTTATATCACAGTTCTTTGGGAAACCTTCCCAATTACAAATTTTATGGGCACCAACCCAAAGGAGACACCTTACCCTAGCTCTGCTTAATCTGGTGATCCTCTAGAGAACCTCTGCCTCTGCAGCCCTTAGAAAGTGGAACTCTATCCACAAAAGACACCTGTCTTCCCTACTCTGGCTAGAGACCTTTGTCCTCAACTCTATAACCGCACAGTCGGTCCTATTTTCTGCACCAAAACATAGTCCTTCGATCTGGCACTAATCTGTCCTCTTCCTCTTTTCTTTTTTGTTACAGTTGCACTTGGTCAAAACCAACTTTTCACAGTCTGTGCAAACACAACAGCACTCGATCAACTTATGCTCTTCTTTGAAAACTCAACAAAGCAGCACAGTCTTCGCACATTTAGAGCAAACACAACAACATAGTCTTTGCACTCTTTGCTCATACACGATAGCATTGTCTTTGCAACCTCTGCACAAAAATAGTTGCACAGTCGTCACTCACTCTGCACAAACACAGTAGATGATCAGTCTTCCACTTATGCACTCCTACGATCGAACTTCTTCCCGCACTCTATCTACACAAATCGCTCTTCGAATGCACACTTCGATCGATGCACAAAACATTCAAACAACCCTCCTTTTATACTCATAATCTCAAGATTAAAATCTTGATCTTAGTCGGTTGTTTACCCTTCAACCACGTCGGCTGCAAAACCCTATGTTGCGTCGGCCCAGATTTAACTCTGTCGGCTTTACTGCTTCCTTGTAGCTTCTGGAACGAAACTTCAACATGTCGTGATATCATGAAATTTTTACAACCGTACACCTTCTATAGCCTACTGTCATGAAATCGCGACACCTTGGCCTTTGTCGACTTCTTTTGTGCTTCTGTCGTGAAATCGCGACACCTTTGCCTTTTGCTGACATCATTTCACTTCTATCACAAAATCACGACACTTTAGTCTTCATGACCTTCCTCTCCGCTTTTGTCATGAAATCGTGACACTCCTTCCTTTTGCTGATGTCATCATCATTCCTGTCGTGAAATCATGACACTTCTATCTTCATGGCCTTCCTCTCCGCTTTTGTCACAAAATCGTGACACTCCTTCCTTTTGCTGACATCATCATCATTCCTGTCGCAAAATCGTGACACTTCTGTCTTCATGGCCTTCTTCGAGGCTTGCACTAGCGAAAACGAAACATGTCGCAAAATTGCAACACTTTCGCCTTCAAGCTCTTCCTTCTTGACTTCGTCACAAAATCATGACGCTTCTTCTGATGAAGACTTGCTATCAATTTTTGTCATGAAATCGTGACACCATCTCCAACTGCAAGCACCATCTCAACCTGTTGTGAAATCACGACACTTTTTGCATCCGTACAACTTATTTATAGCCTATCACAAAATTGCGAGGCTTTCAAATTTTGAAAGCTTTTTTTATTGTCTGTCGCGAAATCGTGACACTTCTGGCTTTCGTACGTTTTCTCCACTACCTATCACGAAATCACGACGCTTCTCCTTTCAGGCTCTTCTCTTTGCTACATATCGCAAAATCGTGATAGTCCTCAACTCGACCTCTGTAGCATGTCATGAAAATGCGATAGCCCTTACTTGGAACTTTGCATCATGTCACGAAATCATGACAGTTCCTGAATCACTTTCTCTCTCTTCAATCTTGTCGTGAAATCGTGATAGATCACACTGCGGACTTTCTCTTCTGCAACATGTCGTAAAATCGCAACACTTTCTTGTCCGTACAGCTTCCTTTGCAGATTGTCACGAAATCGCGACGCTTTTCTTTTTCTGCCTTCCTACACTGTTCAAGTCATGAAAATGCGACATGTCGCAAAATCGCGATAGTTTTGCCTGCTTCGTCTCTGCCTTCCCACATGTTGCGAAATCGGGACACATTTTCCCAAAATTTCTCTCTCCTCAAACATGTCGCAAAATCGTGATAGTTTTGCCAGTGCTTTCTCTCTCCTAAAACATGTCACAAAATCGTGATAGTTTTGCTAGCGCTTTCTCTCTCCTAAAACATGTTGCAAAATTGCGACAGTTTTTCCAGCCGCCTGCATACTTTTTCTAACTTATATTTTTCTTGATATTTTGCAACTGGGCTACTCTAAACTTCTTGGAAACTCATTGTCCATGCTGAAACCTTCATCAAGACACATTCTGTGACATCAAACCAACTTGCTTCAAGACCTTCTTGACATCAATGACAACATCTACACTTAGAGTAAAGGCAATGTACCCAAAGTACCCAAAATTGCCAACAGATATGATTGAGCCTCTTGTGCCACAACAAATTCTCTTCTTTCTATCCAATAAAGCAAGCTCCTTATGAAGTCTCCAAAAGAGTGTAAAGGTTGCCATATGTCCTTGATCCAACTGCTATCAACTTCCCACTATTTGCATTTCTGATTTCACAACTTTGCTTCTTAAAGATCACATCATGACCTTTGTCACAAATCTGACTTACACTCAAAAAGTTATGCTTTAGACCAACCACAAACAAGACTTCTTCTAACCTTATTTTTTTGTCACTGATATTAACTGAAACTTTTCCAACTATCTTAGCTCCATCATTGTTTTTGAATTTCACTGAACCACCTTCATATTGCTGCAACTTCTCAAATTTTTGTTTACTACCTGTCATATGACTGGAGCCTCCACTATCAAGTATCCATGGTGTGGATTTATTCTATGATTTAAATGCCGTCTGTACGATCAAGGATTCATTTTCTTCCTTAGGTTTCTCTTTTTCTTTCCAGTTCGGTTTGATTATAGTTTTGGACTCTTGTTTTTGCTTTTTTTTTTTCAGTAGCTTGTGCATGTTTTTCAAAAATTTTCTATTTTATCTTATTCCATTTGGCTGAAATTTTCTTCCCTAAAATTTATTTGATGCAATTGTATTTCTACAATTTTTTTCAATATGCCCAAAGTTATGACAGTTATAACATTCTATTGCATAATCCATCAAAGGTGAAAAAACATTTCTACTAGAAAAATTCCTTGGTCCTACCTTGCAATCTAAAATCTTATGTCCATAACCATTACATTTAAAACAGTAACAAAAAAAAAGATGATTTAACCTGGGTGGTGGTCTTTACCATGTTGTTGTAGGAGCCATAAATCTTCTTCTTCTTTGATGTGTGAAATTTGTGAAACCATCATTGTCAATTCTTCTTTCATGCATTGCATTATTGCTTTCCTTTGCATGATTTTTTTTTGTTTGATTAATCTATTTCTTTTCTTCATTCTTTGTGGATTCTTCATTTGTGGCCTTTGATCCATTTGATGAGTCTCCTTTGTCAAAACCCAAACCAAATTTGATGCCTGTAGTCTTCTGGTTCTTTATGATCTTATCCAGATTTATAGAACTCTCTTCACGTTTGTGATAAAAGCTAATTTTTTGATTTATTTCTTCTAGCTGCATCCTTAAACCAACAATCTCTTCTTCTAACTTGCTGCAATAATCTATTTTCATGGTTATTTGCACTTTGAGATCTTTGGATATCTTCTTATATTCTTCTATCTGCACTTTGAAACTTGTTATGATTTCATTTGCATCCTCAACCTTTCTTGAAATTTTATTATTCCTTTTTATTTTTATCTTCAATTCATCCAGAGCTGCAATTAGTTCCTCTTCCAAATTCACTTCTACGTCAATTTCTTCTTCATCAAATTCCTGTTATTTTTTTGATTTTTCTTCTTCGAATGCCATGGAAAGAGCTTCACCTGTTTCTTTTTCAGAATACTCACTGGAGTTGTATTTTGATGAACTGACATTCTTTGAGATGAAACTTTTCTTCTTGAAGTTACCTTTTCTGAAATTTGATTTTTTCTTCCAGTCACTTCTTTCTCCATGCGATCCTTCATCACTTATGTTCTTCTCATTAAGTGGATATTTAGCTGTGAAATGCCCAACGCCTCCATAGTTGAAACATTTAAACGATAACTTTCCTCTATATTTTTATTTTTCCTTTTTCACTTTTCTCACGAAGTTAGCTTCCATTTCATCTAATATTTCATCTTCATCTGACTCTGGTTTCATTTTTGCATTTTTCTAAGCTTTAAAGGCAACTTCTTTATCTATATATTTAGCCTTTTCTATTCTCATTTCATAGGCGGCTAAAGGACCATACAACTCACCATAGTAAGAGTACTTAAATCTTTAGATTCTTCTATTGCAAAAACTTTAGAATCAAACCTTTGATGAAGAGATCTTAATACCTTTTTGATGATTACCAAGTCTTTGATTTCCTCTCCAAGTCCTTTGATAGCATTGATGACTTCATTTACTCTTAACAGGTAGACCTCTATATTCTCATCTTCATTCATATTTAATCCTTCGAACTGAGCTCAATGTGTTTGTAACTTGGCCTCCTTGATCTTATCATCTCCATTATGAATGCTTTTCAATTTGTCCCATATTTTCTTTACCATTTTACAACCCATAATATTTACCAGTTCACTATCCACTAATCCACACGTGATGGCATTATTTGCTTTTGAGTCATTATCAAACAATTTCATACTAGCAGCATCGATTGGAGGAGTGGCAGGTGGTGTATATCCATTGCTTACTTATTTCCAAATATCGTATCCCAATGCACAAAGATATGTTTGCATTTTGATTCTTCAAAAAGCATTATTAGTTCCATCAAAAAACGGTGCCTTTTTCGAAGAGAAGCCTTCACCTCCTGCCATTGTGTCACTTCCAAGATCACCCTAGCCGATTAAGCCTATTCAGGAACATCACTCTGATACCAATTGTTGAACTAAGAGAGAACGTGAATCGATGTATATTAAAATTTAATCCAAATACAAAATCAAATCAAAACAAGCAATCACACAAACATGCATCACATAGCACAAGATTTATAGTGGAAACTCGATGTGGAAAAACCACTGTGCCAATGGATTGTTTGGACTCCCATCCAAATCTAGCCTAAAAAATATTTGGTCTTTACAATATTTTTGCAGTACCAACTGTAGGGAATGGCACCAACCAACCCAAACTTTAGCAGCACCAACTTCAAGAAGCACCGACCCCGATCGCCAAGCACCCACTTGGCAAAACAAAAACTGTAGTAGAAAATCTAATCTTCATTCTAAAAGACCCTGAGTGGTCTAGCTAATTGCTTCTCTCTACACATCCACTCTGGCTAATCTCATATGATCTGAATCTAAATATCACACCTTTTTCTATACTTACAATGACTCCTTTTAAAAAAAAAACCTTTTTGCAATCCCTTCAACTTCTAACACTTCAACTTCCTAACAAATTTCAAGCTGCAAGATGACCATTTCAGCATTCAATACGTTCTTCTAGATTTTAAAATTTTGCACACGCTAGAAAAATAACGGACTCAAAAGGAGTTACGGATCAAAAGTTATGACCTTTTTAAATTTCACTTTTATTTTGGAGGCATTTTGTCAAATAGTTCATGGACAAAGTGTTGTGCACATTACTCGTTCTCACGCTTGGAGGCCTCGAAATTACTCTGACCAAAAAGAAAATATGTTCAATTCAATTATCTATAAGTGAAACATCCCTTAAACGGCACATTCAACAAGAAGAAAATATTAATTTGAGTATCCAAGTGCAAAAACACTTGGCTGCCCAAAACTGGAAAAAGTGCTACGTAGGCATTTTGTAATTGTTGTCGTTTCTTCCTCGGGTCTCTGTTTGTGCTTAAATTTAAAATATAAGCTCTCTATATATCAGACTACCTATAGTAAAAATTTTGAAGTTTTATTCCTCACATATTGCTTAATATACCTTCGAAAAAGTGGCCTCTGGCGCTGATTTTACACCTGTCACATAAATTGAAAAAGTGCTCCAGAGCTATTTTGCAACGCTCACCGTTTCTTCCTCCAGACTCTTTTTGGGTTGAAATTTAAAACTTAAGCTCTTAGTATATCCCGATAACTCCAGTAAAATATTTAAGATCCAATTCCTCATGTATTGCTTAATATTCCTCTCGCATAGTGACCTCTGATGCATATTTTACAGCTATAGTTTCATGACCAACAATGCACCGGTGAAGCAACCGATCGTTTCAACACTAAAACCGTAGTTTATAATGATCAATAAACCTCCAAATAGTATCTTGGGCTATCCAACATATTCCATTGACATTTTCCCTCTTTGACAACTTCCTTTTTTGCTACTTTGACAACTTCTTGACGATTTTTACAACTTTCACAAATTTGCACGAACAAACTGTAACAACTTAACCTAAACATCACAAATATTCTCATAAGCATTGAACACCACTATACATACTCCGAAAAACCTCCGAACAACTATCCAATGCATCAACCTGTCTATGTGAGTGTGTTGACAATAATGATAATACTATCGTTACACCTTGCTCAATAGGAATGGCATACAAAAAGACTTAAGGAGTTATAATAATCTCCTTGGAAGATGTTATAGGAGAGAAATTTATGCATAGAATATGAATTCCACTTTGAATCAATCTTCTAAGATGCATAAGTTATAGGAAATTTTACTTTCAATGCTCATCAATATCAAGCATACGTTACAGACATGGTGATACTTGTTATCCTCCACAAGTCCCATACGATTGAGCAGATTTTTACAGAGTGACCAAGAGGTGTTGAAAAATAATGAGTTATGTTAGAAAAGGATAATGAGCACTCATATGTAATGGACATGACATGTCACAAGGCTCAAGTTTATTCCTACAATAAATGGCACCCGAAGTCCAAATATCACATCACAGTGAAACACAGTCAAATCCAGTCAAGCACAACATGGAAGGAAGGAAGAAGGAGCATTAAAGGCTCCTAGTATTGAAGGTCAAACCTTCCTATTTCAATAGTTTTTACGCTCCAACATTGAAGACGAGCATCTCCATTAATTCCAGCATCAACAAGAACTTTAATACCACTATTATATTCAGCTAAAGGAAGCACCAAACAGTGTGGAGATTAGTATAAAAAAAGTAAGGTTTAAATCACACTTTATTAATGCTTTCAATTTTGGAGATATAAGTGTTATAAGTTAAAGTTGAAATTTAGTTTTTTGAAATCAAAATTTATAAGGGATAACTTACCAAATTAAAATAATATTTGCATCTCAACTTAGGAGAAATAAGGAATTTGAATTGAATTAATTTATTTAATATTTTACAAATATTATTAATTTTATAATTTTCCAAATTTGGGAGTGATAAGGATTACAACATCAAACTAGGTCTTTGGAAATTAGAATTTAAAACCTTAGGGTTATAAAAAGAGGTTATTAAATATTTATTTTTTAAATAAAAGGGTAAAAATTTATTGATAAAAAGTCTGGATTACAGAGTACAACTGAGCTTCCAACCAGGACTCAAATAAACAACCAAACAGGCTAAAACCACTAAACTAGAATGACACCCAGAAAAGAAAACAAGAATAAACTACATTAAGTTTGTACATCCTTGTGGATCAACTCCCATAGGCGTTGAGAGTCCCCAGACGGAAGACTATCCCAATTATTGATACTCCAAAGATCCAGCAGCTCAGAAGCCCTTTTGGCCAGGTAATCAGCAACCACATTCCATTCCATTGGAATGTGTACAAAGGATATAATTTCAAACTCTTCACTTATTATGAGAATATGAACGACTATAGAGGCCAACTACCAATTAACTTCCTCTACCCTTTTACTATTTAAAATATTAACCACAATTTGAGATTCAGACTCGCAGATAATCCTATGCCAGCCAAGAGAAAACCCCCTCCACAAGGCCTCAAGAATTGCAAGAGCTTCCATAAAATTGTTGGAGTGAACACCTTTATAAATGAAAAAGAAAAAACTAACACCACTAGTAGAATCTCTCCCAACACCGCCAATGCCAGCATGTTCAGGATTACCCCTGGATGATCCATCAGTATTAATTTTTAAAACTCCTCTAGGGGGTGGCCTCCACCTACCATCTCTCCTAACCTTCTTACTGAGCTGAGGAACCCTACTAAGGCTATAAGAGTTTACACCATCCCCAAAAGAGACCAAGGGCTTGATGTACCTTCTCCTCCCTAGAATCCAAAAGAGGGTCCACATCACATTTGCTATGGATGTTTTCCTGAACCATATATAGGATCCTTTGCTAGATCTGTTTAACAGCCAAATAACTACTCTAAAATATGCATCTATTCCGTTCGAGCCAAATTTTCCAGATGATGCAAGAAGGGCCCAAATTCCAAGCCACCCAAAGGAAGGGGGCATTGGTCGGAGGTCTGCCTAGACTACTCCAAAACTCCACCAGGGATAGCACATGAAAATATGGATGGTTCCAGGAGCTCCACCAACGGTGCCAAATCTCTGGCAAAGGAGCATTGGAAAAATAAATGAGAAGAGTCATTCTTATTCTTACTGCAAAGGACACAAAAATAGGGATCCTGAAATCCCCTCTTCCTCACATTATCCCAAGTGAGGCATTTATTACGAGCTACCAACCAGAGAAAGAAGTTACATTTTGGCCAGGAAAATTTGTTCCACACATTTTTACACCAAGTGACAGGAAGACTCCCATACTTTTGCTTATCAAGAACCTGATAACCATAGGCTACCGAGTAGGTTCCCTTAGGATCAGGGTTCCAAGCCAGAATATATTTACCCCTCAATGAAGAACAAGGTCTCCCCGTAAGAATAAGAGCAAGCACCTCTTTGTCCTTGGCCAGTCCCCCTAGGGCCATTCTTGTGGATCTTTCCACTTGTACATCTCCATATTTCCACATTGTACTGAGTCTAGTTGAACCACTAGAACTGGACTAGCTTCACATCGTTCCAAACATTCATTGTTCTTTAACAAGTGGTTCCTGACATGCACTGGAAAATCTTGTTCCTTCCAGTCATTTTCAAATGAAAAAATATCACGAACATGCACTCTCTGTACCAGACCCGATGCCATCATGACATTCCTCCAAATTTTCAGACCTTCTTTGGAAGTTGTTGTCATCCGCGCAGAGCAATTTTTCTTCATCAAACCCTAGCAGAGTAGTTTTTCCTCCCAAAATTCTCTTATTAAATATTAATATTAAGGTTGGAAATTTATATATTTTTTCTTATCTATAAATTTATCAAAAAGGGACAAGAGGAATCCAAAATTAAAACCTATTCAAAGATTGAAAAAGTGCTTAGTTCAATTAGGAGAAATAAGGTGTTAGAAAAATTTATTTTTGATATTTATAAAACTATAAAAAATCAACCATAAATTGAACTTTATTCTACAAAAGCACTATATCATACTCCAAAATCATTAGGGAGTCATAAGGCATTCTACAAAACTTGATGAAAGGTTGTCAAGTTGGGAATATATAAGCTAGGGAGACTTTCTAAAATTAGGTTTTCATACTCTTATTACTAGGGAGACATAAGGAAGCCTACAAAAAATATTACTAAAGGTTTTATCAAATCACTTATATACTTCAATTAGGATTCAGATATCCTAGTATAGGGAGCTATAAGGAAGACTATAATTCTATATTGTCTCTTCAAATTCAACCTCTTCAAATGCATAAAGGAATGTCATATAATGAATGTAAAACTTGCTCCAACAAGAACCAACTCACAAAACATGAGCACATGTGGTATATTGACTCTGGAGCCAGTCATCATATGACAAGAAATATACATTGGTTTGAATGTCTTGAAGTTTCTAAAGGGACAACTATTGGACATTTTGAGTCCATAAAGTTTTCATTAATGTCAAGGCATGAGGTTGTCATTAATACAAAGAAGTAAACCACTATTGATGCAAAGAGGTCAAAAGAATTAATGCAAAGGTCGAGCGCAAAAGAGCTTCATAATATTCAATTTTGATATTATAATAAGCATAAGTAAAACGTTTTATTGAAAACCATGGATTGAAAAAGTGAAAGGTTTTATTAAAAACCATGGATTGGCAAAATAAAAGGTTTTATTGAAGACCATGGATTGGTAAATAATTTTTTTTCATAAAAACCCAAGGAGGCTTTTTATTCCACATTAAAAAGTCTAAAGGAAGACTAAATATTTAATTTATAAATATTTAAATTCAAATTTAATTTAAATCTTATAAATAAATATTTATTTATTCGAAATAGCAAAAAATTAATGCTATTCCACCAATGTGCAAGTTGAAGTTATATCCACCGACCTGTTGAAAAGAACATCAAGGCAATATAAATATTGCCTTTGCTATGGTAAAAGATATATGATTTTGGATTTGAAAAACATGCTAAGGAAATTCATGCACTGCAAAAAATTAGTCTTTGTGGAGTTTAAGAAAACATGGTGTATTATTTCCAACACCATTCGATGGCTAGCTCAAGTGGCATTTGGCTTGGATCTTATGGAAGGAAGGTTACGGGTTCAAAGCCCGATGGTAGCAAAGTGTTGAATCCCTTTTTGGTTTATATTTCTGGTGGAAGTGAAAAGGAGAGTAGGGTGCTTGGGCACTCTAGATCTCACGTGAGCGCTAGCTCACGCGGTAGCCAAGGCCGCATCTAGAGTGCTTGGGAGGCAGTGTCGTGGGTTCAAAACCCACTAAGGGCAAAGGTACTATTTTTTTTTTAATTTTTGTTTACCCAAGGTTGTGTAAGAATATTAGGAGGGATAAGATGATGATTAAAAGTGGATTATTTACTTTTATGCTAAAGTAATTTTTGGGCATGATAAAAGGTTGTTGTTTATTTATAAAGTAAAACTAAGGTTTTTAATTTTTATCTTAGAAGAATAAATTACATTATTTTATAAAGTATTTTATTTGATAAATGCAATTTTAGAAAGGATTTATAAGTAGAAATTGAGTTATATTTTATTAAAGAGTTTTTGATGAAAATTATGATGTTGGAATTTATTATTGAGATGGAGCAATAAGGTGTAATTGGGATTTAAGTTATCGTTGTATTTTAAAAAGTGTGAAAAGTGTTAGGGTGATAATTCTTGTCATCTAACCCTTTGTACTTTGCAAATAAAGTTGTGATATTTGATCTAGGTTTTGAAGGTCATCCTACATAAAAGAAAAAGGTATGGGCATATTCTTCCTTGGTTGAGTTGTTTGGTTGGTTTTCTGAAAAACAACTTTGGAGTGAAAAGGAATTACTTAGGTTTCCTTGTTGAGTTCTATGTGAAGAGTATTTTATAAGCATTGTTGAGTGTGCTTTGAATTAATTCTTCAAGGCTTTCTAGAATAAAGAGTTGTTGATAAAACGTTTTTTGATAAGCATTGTTGTTGAAGCCATTGATTGGATGAAGAACTTGAATTAGGGTTTGCAAAGTTCATGAGTATCATTGTTATGTGAGATTGGTTGATAAGCATTGTTGGAAATATTTTGAGTGAGTGTTCATATGCTTGGACTAGAGTTTGTGTATAAGGATTATTTCATTGAGTGATTGGTTGAGTAGAGTTGGTTGAGCCTAGTCAAGTGGATGTGTGCATTGATTGATCAAGTTATATAAAATAAATTATTCTATATTTTGAATTGAGTTGAGAAAGTGATTGAGAGTCTTGTAAATGTGAAGCATATTGAGTCTCTAAAAATTCTCTATATATTTCTAAGAGAGTGATTGAGTATTAAGGTGAATGTGAAGCATATTGAGTCTCTAACAATTCTCTATATATTTCTAAAAGAGTGATTGAAAATAATTGATTATTGAAGTGAATGTGAAGCATATAGAGTCTCTAAAAATTGTCTTTATGTTTCTATTAGATTGGACAAGTTCTAGTGTGGAATTGTTAAGCATATTTGAGGTAAGTCTTTGAGAAGACACGTGGATAGATTTGTGTGAGTTTTTGTGGGCATTATTGTTTGATTATTGCATTATTTTTTACAATTATAAGTCATAAGATCAAGAACACTCAAAACCCTAAAATTTCACAATAATTTGTGTAAATAATTGCATAGGTTCAAATCCAATTTCACTTGATATTCTCTCTTAAAACAAAAACCCCTAATTCACTCTTATTTGTTTGAATTTAATTCCTCAAATTGATTATTCATATTCAAGAGAATTTTTAGGCAGGTGCCACTAAATATATTTTTGAGTGAATTATATTTCACTTATTATTTGTTTGGCTTAATTTCCTCAAACTGATTATTTCTATTCAAGAGAGTTTTCTGGTAGGTTCCATTAAATACCACTTAAGAGTGAAATAAAGATCCATCTTAGTGCAAATTCTAGGACCTTCATCATGGCATCTATCAACAAATACTTAAATGATACACAATTGCTTAAAGGTCCTAACTATTTAGCATGGAAAACTAAGATGAAAACCATCCTGACTGTAGAGTAAATGTGGGATTTACTTGATGGCACTGAATCAAGACCTATATCAACATGAGTAGATAAAAAAGCATGGGATAAAAAGAAAAATCATCTTCTCATGTTGATACTCTTAGTAACTACTGATGATATCCAGCCTCACATAAGTGAAGCTAAAAACTGGTAAAGATGCATGGGATGCACTTTAAACAAATTTTGAAGGCAAGAATCAATCGACTGTTCTAAACCTTCAAACACAACTTCATACACTCCATATGAAGTCAAGAAAATCAGTAGAACTATTCCTCTACAAAGTGGTAGAACTGAAGTCAAAGCTAAATGATTTAGGAACCAAAGTAGAAGATACTATTCTAACTTCTGTAATATTGAGTGCACTTCCTAAATTATATAAAATGTTGATTACATCCCTTAATGTATATCAAATATTAGTCACATTTGTGGAGTTAGTCAATTTACTTCAAATAAAGGAAGCAAATCAACTGCCAAGCAATGAAGAGTCAAAAAATGCACTTTACTAAAATAATCAAGGTGACAAGAAGAAAGAAAACTTTAAAAAGGGAGGATCATATTCAAAAGGTAAGTGAAAGAAATATGTTGAATAACATCAAATCAAGAGATCATTGGATAGTTGTTGAAGCTAGAGTGGCCCAAAATCAAATATCAACAAAGCCCACTCAATCTGTTGGGAGCGAAGCACATTGAAGACACTCAAATCTATATAGCTAGGGTTTCGAAGAACCCTAACAATTGTAATTCTATATCAAAATAATTATGTTGGACAGAACAATTGTAACAAGGATTTTTCAGCTTCCTCCCATTGTTGAATAAAATAAAATTTTGTGTAATTACTATCTTTCTAGAATCATTTATTTTATATCTGATTTATTATCGTATTTTTAGCTCTACACCAATCTACTTCCACCTCTACATAATGCAACAATGGTATTTATAAAAACCTTTCCTACATGGTAAACTTATTTACCATAATAAATTCATATATAAACAAAGATCATTTTAAATATTATACTTCATGCCATAACAAGCAATCACACACACAAGCATTTCCAAACTAGTGGCTCCCAACATCATTGCCACTTTAAACAACATATCCTATTTCTTACCATACAAGCAATATTTGAGCCAAATAAATCCACGCAATGATGCAATATGCAATGCACCTAAATGATATGCAAACACGAGTTTCCATGTACTCGTGAGTTGATTCAACACTTCCTTGTCTCACCTTTTTCCCTGGACTTATTTTTTTTATTGCTATTACGCGCAACTGTACTACACTCACATAAGCTATCAAAAATACTAGAAATCATAGAAAACTGTAAGTGCATGCATAATTCACTAATTTTCATAAACCGTGCAAGAAGGGTCATTACTCTTGCTGCTTAAGAAACATAGTAAATTAAAGGAATGACATACAAAAAGACTTAAGGAGTTATAATAATCTCCTTGGAATATGTTATAGGTAAGGACTTCATGCATGGAATGTGAATGCCACTTGGCATCAATCTTCTAAGATGCATACGTTACATGAACTTTGAATTTTAATGCTCATCAATCTCAAGCATACGTTACAGACATGGTGATACTTGTTATCCTACACAAGTCCCATACGAGTGAGTAGACATTACAGAGTGACCAAGAGGTTTTGAACAAGAATGAGGTATGTTAGAAAATGAGAAGGAGAGCTCATACATAACGGACATGACGTGTCATAAGGCTTAAGTTTATTCCTCCAATAAAAAGCACCCTAAGTCCAAATATCACATCACAGTGAAACACAATCAAATTCATTCAAGCACAACATGGAAGGAAGGAAGAAGGAGCATTAAAGGCTCTTAGTCTTTAAGGTCAAACCTTCTACTTCAACAGTTTTTACGTTCCAGCATTGAATAGGAGCATCTCCATTAATTCCAAAACCCAAGGGAACTTTAATACCACTATTATATTCAGCTAAAGGAAGCACCGAACAGTGTGGAGATTAGCATAAAAAAGGTAAGGTTTAAATCCCACTTTATTATTGCTTTCAATTTTGGAGATATAAGGGTTATAAGGTATAGTTGAAATTTAGTTTTGTGAAAGCAAAATTTATAAGGGATAGCTTACCAAATTAAAATAATATTTGAATCTCAACCTAGGAGAAATAAGGATTTTGAATTGGATTAATTTCTTTAATATTTTACAAATATTATTAATTTTATAATTTTTCAAATTTGTGAGTGATGAGGGTTACAACATCAAATCGGTCTTTGGAAATTAGAAATTAATACCTTAGGGTTATAAAAAGAGGTTATTAATATTTATTATTAATGTTGGAAATTTATATTTTTTTCTTGTCTCTAAATTTCTCAAAAAGGGACAAAAGGAATCCAACATTAAAACCTCTTCAAATATTGGAAAAGTGCTTAGTTAAATTAGGAGAAATAAGGTGTTAGAATATTTTATTTTTGACCCGTATAAAACTATACAAAATCAACCTTAAATTGAACTTTATTCTATAAAATCACTATATCATACTCCAAAATCATTAGGGAGTCATAAGGCATTCTACAAAACTTGATGAAAGGTTGTCAAGTTGGTAAGATATAAGCTAGGGATACTTTCTAAAATTAGGTGTTCATACTCTTATTACTAGGGAGACATAAGAAAGCCTAGAAAAAATATTACTAAAGGTTTTATCAAATCAATATTATATACTTCAATTAGGGTTCATATATCCTAATATAGGGAGCTATAAGGAAGACTATAATTCTATATTGTCTCTTCAAATTCAACCTCTTCAAATGGGTAAAGGAATGTCATATAATGAATGTAAAACTTGCTCCAGCAATAACCAACTCACAAAACATGAGCACATGTGGTATATTGACTCTGGAGCCACTCAAGAAATATACATTGGTTTGATTGTCTTGAGGTTTCTAAAGGTTACAGACTAAGTTTCTAAAGGGAAAATTGTTGGACATTTTGAGTCCATAAAGTTGTCATTGATGTCAAGGCATGAGGTTTTCATTAATACCAAGAAGTAAACCACTATTGATGCCAAGAGGTCAAAAGGAGCAATGCAAAGGTCGATGGCAAAAGAGCTTCATAATATTCATTTTTGATATTATAAGAAGCATAAGTAAAAGGTTTTATTAAAAACCATGGATCAAAAAAGTAAAAGGTTTTATTAAAAACCATGGATTGGCAAAATAAAAGGTTTTATTAAAGACCGTGGATTGGTAAAATAAAAGGTTTTCATAAAAACCCAAGGAGGGTTTTTATTCCACATTAAAATGTCTAAACGAAGACTAAATATTTAATTTATAAATATTTAAATTCAAATTTAATTTAAATTTTATAAATAAATATTTATTTATTCGAAATAGAAAAAAATTAATGCTATTCCACCGACGTGCAAGTTGAAGTTATCTCCACCGACTTGTTGAAAGAAATAGCAAGGCAATATAAATATTGCCTTTGCTAAGGTAAAAGATATATGCTTTTGGATTTGGAAAATGTGCTAAGGAAATTCATGCACTGCAAAAATTTGGTCTTCGTGGAGTTTAAGAAAACATGGTGTATTTTTTCTGTTGAGCAAGGTGTAGCAACAGTATTGTCATTGTTTTCAACACAGTCAGATAGATCTGTTGATGCAGTGGACAGGAAGTTCAAAAGCTATTCAGATGCAGAAGATAGGAGTTCAAAGGTTATTCAGATTATGTACAGCGATTTGCCAAGAAGACCAAAGTGGCCCATATGCAAAAGATCAAAGAAAAAGACAAGTGTTGCGATATCGCGACATATACAGCAGACAAGAAAAATTGTCACAATTTCGCGACATGTTGGAAGAGAGAGAATAAGCAAGAAAAACTATCGCGATTTCACGACATGTTGGAAGAGAGAAAAAAAGCAGGAAAAACTGTCGTGATTTCGTGACATGTTGGAAGAGGAAAAGGCAAGTGGAAAAACTGTCACGATTTTGTGACATGTTGGAAGAAAGAGAAAAAGTAGGAAAAACTGTCGCGATTTCGTGACATGTTGGAAGAGAAAAATGCAAGTGGAAAAACTGTCGCAATTTTGTGACATGTTGGAAGAGAGAAAAAGCAGAAAAAACTGTTGCGATTTCGCGACATGTTGGAAGAGAAAAAGGCAAGTGGAAAAACTGTCATGATTTCATGACATGTTGGAAGAGAGAGAAAAAACAAGAAAAACTGTCATGATTTCGCGACATGTTGGAAGAGAAAAAGGCAAGTGGAAAAATTGTCGTGATTTCACGACATGTTGGAAGAGAAAGAGAAAGCAGGAAAAAGTGTCGCGATTTCGTGACAAGTTTGAAGAAAGAGAACAAGTAAGAAAAGTGTCACAATTTCGTGACATGTCGCATTTTCGTGACTAAAATAGGAGAGAGAAAGTAAGTTGGAAAAGTGTCACGATTTCGTGACATGTTGCATTTTTGTGACTAAAATAGGAGAGAGAAAGTAAGTTGGAAAAGTGTCACGATTTCGCGACATGTCGCATTTTCGCGAATAAAATAGGAGAGAGAAAGTAAGTTGGAAAAGTGTCACGATTTCGTGACATGTCACATTTTCGCGAATAAAATAGGAGAGAGAAAGTAAGTTTGAAAAGTGTCGCGATATCGCAACATGTCGTATTTTTGCGAAAAAAGAAAGAGAGGAAGCATACAGAAGCAGAACTGTCATGATTTCATGACAAAAGCAGAAAGCAAGACTTCGAAAGTAGAAGTGTCACGATTTCGTGACAAAAGCAAAGAAGTAAAGTACAGAAGCATAAGTGTCATGATTTCGTGACAAAAGCAGAGAAGAAGACTTCGAAGGCAGAAGTGTCACGATTTCATGACAAAAGCAAAGAAGCTAAGTATGGAAGCAGAAGTGTCACGATTTCATGACAAAAGCTTAGTTGAAGACTACGGATGCAGAAGTGTCGCGATATTGTGACAAAAGCAAATTTGAAGTCTATGGAAGCACAAGTGTCGCGATATCACGACAAAAGAAAAGTTGAAGTCTATGGAAGTAGAAGTGTTGCAATATCGTGACAAAAGCAAAGATGAAGCATACAAAGGTGAAAGTGTCATGATATCACGACATGTGTTTTTGCGACAACAACAACAAAAGAAGCTTCAGAGGCAGAAATGTCATGATTTCACGACAGGTCATATGTGCGCAAGACAAGAAGAAGAACCCAACTAAAATGAGAAGTATGACAGTGGACCGACATCTCTACAGCATTTATAGGGGTAGATACAAAGTGAATTCATGTAGCTAAAATATGAAGAGTGAACAAAATTTAGTGCGGTGGCTACAGGGACTGTTACCGAATGAAATCTTCGAGCGATGGAATTACCAAATATCTTCATGAGTTGAAGCCGACTAAGATCGATGATAGTCGACTAAGATTAGGGTTTACATTTGTTATGCAAGCCGACTAAGATTAGGGTTTTCATCATGAAAATATTGTTATAAAAGGAGGGTTGTTTGGAGAATTGTGGTGTTGTTGCATAAGTCGTCGAATGTGTGTCGAAGTGTGAAATGTGGCCATAAGAGCGCAAAAAGCATAGAAGCTGCGAGATGATGGCAAAGTGCGCAAAGTGAGCGAAGAGTCATGTCGAATTGTCCTAAGTGCATTTGTGAGTGCACAGATAGAGCAAAGTGCGTAGAGAGTGAAAGGGTTGAAATTTGACCAAGTGCGATTATGATTGCATAGAGAAAGCAGAAGGTGCAGAGAGTGCAAAGGGTGAAGATGAATGCAAAGTGCAGTTGTAAGGGCACAAAGTGTACGAAGACAGTGCACAGAGGGTGCGTAGAGAAGCGACTCAAAGAAGGTGAAGTGCGATTGTAGATCACAAAAGATGTGTCTATTCCGTAAATAGTGAGAGAGATTAGGTAAGCAATAGACCAGTCAGGGTCTTGTAAAAGCGAAGGTATTTTTTTGTTAAACTTCTAGATTCAAAATTGAAGTCCAAGTTGTAGCTTGGCATCAAGGGTTGATGCTCCTTCCATTAGGTGCTGGTAAATCAGGGGTTGGTGCTCCTTTCTATTGATGCAGATAAATAAGATGTTGGTGCTCCTTCCAGTGGGTGCTGGTAAATTGATTGTAAATTTGGTGCTTTGCAAAGGCTGGATTTGGATGGTAGTCCAAGCAGTCATTCTTGAGGAGTAGCCAAATTGGTGAACCTTATTAAATCTTGTGTTGTGCGATGTTCTCTTGTGATACTTGCTTTATATGGTTTTAAGGTTTCATTATTTTAGTTTTAAGAGCTATGAATTTAATTTTAAAGAACTACACTGATTCACCCCCCCATCTTAGTGCCATTATAAGACTAATAATTGGTATCAGAGTTAAGTTCCCTTCTCAGGCTAAATCATTCAGGTTTGATCTTGGATTAGTACGCAATGGGTAAGAAGAATAGATCCTCATCCAAAAGGGCATCTCAATCAGTTTCAGTTCCTATGGAAGAGAAAATTGAACCAGAAAAGGTTGAATACTTCTTATCAAACAAAGAACCTTTGTTTGATAGAACTAATTACGTGGTTTGGAGAATCAAGATGCAGACATATCTTTGTGCTTTGGGATATGAAATCTGGGATTCAATAGACAGTGAATACACAATACCCATCACTCCTCCAACTGATGTTGCCGTTAAGAATCTATTTGAGAATTACTTAAAAGCAAAGAATGCTATCAGGTGTGGATTAGTAGACAGTGAACTGGTAAAGATCATGAGTTGTAAAATGGCAAAAGAAATATGGGACAAACTAAGGAGTATTCATGACGGAGATGATGAGATCAAGGAGGCCAAGTTACAAACACATCAATCTCAGTTTGAAGCTTTAAAGTTGAATAACGATGAGAAAATAGAGGCATATATGCTGAGAGTTAATGAAGTCCTAGAGGATGATTCTAAAAAAGAAACAGGTGGAGGTCTTTTCATGACACTCGAAGAAGAAACAGAAAAATAACAAGAATGTGATGAAGAAGAAATTGATGCAAAAATAAATTTGAAAGAGGAACTAATTGCAGCTCTGGATGAATTGAAGATAGAAAGAAAAAAGAATAAGGAAATCTCAAGAAAGCTTGAGGATGTAAATGAAATAATAACCAGTTTGAAAGTACAGGTAGAAGAATTCAAAATGAATAAAGAAACTCTCAGGTCACAGATCAATGAGAAAGAGATTGGTTCTTGCAAACAAGAGGAAGATATTGTTTTATTGAAGAAACAACTAGAAGAGGCCAATACAAATCTCAAATTTGAGAAGAGCACAAAGTTGCTAGATAAAATGATAAGCCAACAAAGAAGCTCCACGGATAAGCGTGGTATTGGATATGGAGCTGAACAACCTTCATCTTCCAAATCTGTAGAGAAGAAGAAGTTCACTATTGAAGGATCAAAACAAGAAAAGTTTGAAGCTGAATCTTCAAAAGGAAGAAAATATCAAAGGAGATCTACAGAAAAGCAACCACAACAAAATAGGTTCTATCACTCTCACTCTATTCATAATAATACTTTTAATGGCTATTGTTTCAGATGCAACCAGTATGGTCACAAGGCAACTTATTGTTGATTGAATAATAAATCAAAGAGTTGTGCTGGTAGAAATACATCTGCGTTTCTGAGTGAACACTATGTACAATGTTTTCAATGTAATGGTCATGGGAACATAGCAAGGTTTTATCCAAGCACTTTTGTATCTAATCTAAGGCAAAATAGTAGATTTCATCAGACGCAAAGAACGTAACACAAACAGGGAATAAATCATGTACATAAAAGAAAGAAAAATAATCATTCATCAAGGATGCACAAGAGACAACCACACAAGAGAAATGTTCGGGTTCACGAAAAGGTGCAAAACAAAGATGTAGTTGAAAAATCCAAGCCCGAGTTCAAGAAAGTTTGGAGAAAGATAGAAGAAAGGAAATCGTCTCCTTGGACTGAAGGAGACTACTCCGCTATTGCACTAAGCAACTCCAGATAGCACATCCTTAGGGGGAGCAATCTTGAAGTTTCATTCTAATGCTCCTATGTATTTGTTTGATTACCTGAGGATGAAAGTCAAGTAGTTAGGGAAGTTGTTGTATAGTTGTCGAAGTGTGTTTTCAGTTCATGTAGTTGTTTGTGGAAGTGCCGTGAAGGGTGGTGATTAAATTAAGAGTTGTCATTATTGGTAGTATTGCTATATGTCATTGTTGTACTAGTGATGGTTCTTACTGCCACTATCCAAAGTTAAGGATTATAACAATTTAGATAATTTGGTTAGTGAAATAATGTTGCCCTAGCCGCATATATGTGTTTCGATAAAAGCAGTGTGTATTTGAACTACACATTGACATGAATATTGTTAGATCTATTATGACGCTATGGTGAAAAAATATTGAAGTCTGATTATTGATTCATGTTTAGCTCATCAAGATGAGCAACTTTTCTTTGTGAATCATACCTATCCGAGGTCCAAAAGTATGATTTTGAGTAAGGTGCACTATAGTTTGTCGTGAAGTGTTTGACAAAATGTTGTCTCCTGATTCGAATAGTTGAAAGTAAGGTGTGACCAACGGTGATTGTAGAAAACATAGACGAAGTTGAAAATGTAAAAAGGGATTTGGTTGGTGTTGTGGTACGAGTGTTTGATGCTTGCATAGATTTGGCAGTAAAATTACAGAGTGTCAGTACAGTGTTGGACAAAAGTTGGTACAAGTGTGAGTCACTTGACAATTTTTTTTACAGATGTGAAATCAACGTTTTTGAATGGGAAGCTTGAATAAGAGGTTTATATTAAGTAGCCAAATGGTTTCCAGCTTGGTGATTATCCCAAATTGGTTTGTAAGTTGAAGATATATGGCTTGAAATAGGCACCCCGAGCATAGTATCCATAGTAGCATGATTTCAGGCTAATCCCAAGGAGACTCATGTGACAGTAGTGAAGAGGATTCTTCGGTACCTCAAGGGTACTATGGAGTATGGGTTATGGTATCCGAAAGGTAAAGAATTCACACTTATTTCATATTGAGATGCATATTGGGTAGGAGGTGTCGATGATAGAAAGAGTACCAGTGGAGGTGCATTCTATCTTGGAGACAGATTGGTCACGTGGCACAATTGAAAGCACGAGATTCCAGAAAACAAAAAGGGAAAACTCCAAACACGATGCAAGAACGAAACTAAACTTGATGCTACAAATTAGAAATGCGTAAAATGGAGAAAGCATAGACAAATTGGAACCAAAATGGAACGAAACAACCCTCTTCTTTTATTGATGTATTTCAAATTCGGTTACAATTAGCTTCCTCCCTTTTTAGGGGAAAGGAGCATCAAACTTGTCTCTTGGTCACATCAATGGAAAGTCATCTCTCTTCCGCGTGCCCACATGCAAAATGGGCGGGCCAAAGTGTTGCCGCCGCTTGTGTGAATGAATCCTTGATCCTTGCTGCTCCTCCTGCATTCAAAGAAACAACAAAATTGTTAGTAGCACCTGTTGCAAAGATGAAACATTTGTTCTCTAAAAAATGATGAAGGATGTATGCATAAAACTGAATAAAATGATGAATGAACTGATTCTAAACAACTTGCAAATTTGACAGGAACCAGGGAACATTACCAGAGGGCCACTGCCATCAAAATAGTCAGAAAAAACACCATCGATTCGAATTTGACTGTAATTCATCCCTGGGCAGGACGAATTCAACTGTAATTCGTCCCCGGGTAGGACGAATTCTCCTACGACAAAGCGCCGAAGTGATGCTGCCCAAATGTCGCGTCTCGGGATCTCCAAAAGACCTACAAACATAGGGGTTAGCTAATTGGGGGCATTTTGGGACGACCCAGATGGTCGGATTTCCCCAATTTGACCTCCATCAATGGGAATTTGACGTCGCTACCTGCAAGTTAGTGGGGACAACAAAAGCGACAAAACATGATAAGATTTGATCACAACATTATAAAATTGGAATTACAAACTATTGAAACAACATAAAATGGAATGCAAGATAAACAAGTGACAAAAAGGAACAATCTGCCATGAATTCCTAATCGTTCTAAAAAGAATATTAGGCTCGCATCAATGCGGGGCGCCCGGGTGGGCCGCCCACCGTTGGAACCTGATTTCGGCACCAATCCACTTGGGATGGGCCCAAAATCTCTTGTAATGGGTTGTCGGCGAATTGGTAGATCAATGTGGTCAAATGTCGGGTTTTGGATCCGGATTCACACTTCCAATAGCCACCCAATGACCTCTCTTGCGAAAGAGATCAAGGATGTGGAAGAGGTGAATCAAAAGGGTAAAATGTGGTATTCAATTTGGCAGCACTTCGTTGCTTGAAAATGCCTCCAACTTGTCCTCTTTTGGGTGAGAAAGTTCACCATTTTATAGACCCAGGGGGTCTCTTTGGAGGGGCATGCATAAGCGCCATGTGGCAGTCATGCCTTCCCATGAGGGAGGAAAGTCCTCCATGACTTGGGCTTCCATGACTGCCCTTGTGACAGTCCTCTAACGTCCAATCTGCCCACCTACACGCGCATGCAAGGCAGGAGGCATTAATTGACTGTCCTCGGCTGCCACTTGGCACCATTTTTCTTTTTGCCCATTGAACCTGGAATTCGTCCTGACCCAGAGCGAATTCAGAATTCGTCCCTGGGTGAGACGGATCCCAATTTGAATTCGTCCCTGGGTGGGACGGATACTGAGCAAAGTGCTTGAATGTGCCAAATTGCCTTCTGACCTTCCAAAATTGCTACAAAAGTGGTTAGGACCACTGTTTAACCTCTGAGGGCTGCCCTGGGGGCTGTGTGTGTCAAAGCGATCAGTGTTTGCAGTCACATAATCGGATTGGTGCTGTTTTGGTGTCTACAGATGCCCCTTTTTGGGATGCGCTTGTGCATGGCGCAGCACCGAGCAAAAATAGATAACCAAAGCACTAATGATTAGGGTTTCTTGGTAACCTAACCAACTTTTGATGCCCCAAGTATGGAAAGGGCATGCATTCTTGAATCCTTGCTTCTGACGAGCGAAGGCACTCAATTCAAGTGTTAACCTTTTTCGGTGAGGTGTTACTTGACCTTGGACATTGATCGGTCATGAATAGGCAAAGGGCGCAACCTTTTGTCTATGAGAACCTTGAGTTCATGATTCACGAAATGCCAAGTGATTTGATCAGATTGTGATTATTGCTTGTTTACTGCCCCAAGCAGGAGCGTAATTGTCTTTGTCAATGATTCTTTGAATGCATGTCATTTTCCTTAATTGGGTGTGTGTTTGCTGATTGGTGACTAAGTGTGACTACCCCCTCAAGCGACGAATCGATGAGGGAATGACCTTCGTGAGAAAAGCGACGAGTCGCTTGACCCAAGATGACTTGTGCAAAGGTGCCCTTAGATGGTTTAGCGTTAAGCATGTGCAATTTTTCTGACATTTAGACCTATTTTTGGTGGGTGGTAACCCTTTTTGCGACGCTTTTTGGAGCTGAAATTGGCAAAAATCCGTCCTCCCGTGGAGCGGTCCGGCTATGGTAGCCTTCTTAGGGAGTAGGATAGTGACAATTTGTGACCCCAACGTCTGTTTTGTATGCCCGGGATGTCAAGTGCAACAACACTCTCATCGGGCAAGTTTATTAGCTGTTTTAGTGCATTTTTGTTCAATTTTTGATGTTTTTTGAAATTTTTGCCTTGAATTCGTCCCAGGGTGGGACGAATACCAACTTAGAATTCGTCCCAGGGTGGGACGAGTGCTAACCAGAGTGCTCGTCCCAGGGGAGGACGAATTTAAGCTCAAAAGGCCTATTTAAAGGCCAAAACTAGGGTTTGGGCTCATTTGCATCTGAATTTTCTTGCGATTTGGAGCTCTGGGGAGGAGGAGGTTAATTCTGCGAAGCGAAGCACTGCCGGATTTTCCCTGCCATCATGAGTGCACAAACCGGATCGAGCGGCGGAGCCGAAGCGAGACCAGTAAGTGCTCCCTAGAGTTATTACTTTTGTTTAAAATTGCAATTGTTTTGTTTAATTTTCTTTGTGATGATGTTTTTCAAAATTTTAAAACTTAAACCCTGAAACTGAGCTGAAATTTTAAGACTTAGTGTACAACTAAACGTAGCGCAAAACCTAGGTAAAGAATTTTTTATTTTGCTTTTAACTAAACCCTAGGATAAACGGAACGTAAAACCCTAAGACGTAATTTTTGTATTTTTGAATTTTTGTTCTGTTTTTAAATTAATCAGTTAGGATTAGAAACCCTAGGACTGAAAAATTAATTTTTGAATTTTGTTTTGTTTTATTTTTGGAATTTATCAGTTAGGATTAGAAACCCTAGAACTGAAAAATTAAATTTTGATTTTATGAATAAAAATAATTTTTGTTAATTAATGGATTAGGATAGAAACCCTAGAACTGAAAAATTAATTTTTGTTTGAATTTTTATGTTTGTTTTTTTTTGTACATTTCTGTTCCATGATTTTAATGTTTTTGAATTGTTTTATTTTGCAGGTTGTTAGGAGCCGGTACCGTGTACCCACTGCTTTTGCTGAAGCACGGGGGCGCCACTATAGCTGACTGGGAGTGGCTTGATGCCCTTGGGCTCAAGCAGGTGGCTCGACTGGAGCCTATGGTCATGGATCAGGCCTATTTGATGGCCCTGATCAATCTTTGGGATCCACGGACCAACACCTTCCATCTCCCAATAGGGGAGATGACTGTGACCTTGGAGGATATCTATCGGCTTCTACGGATTTCGATAGATGGACTGCCGATCAGGACATCGTCGCGTGACCAGCGGACAGTATGATGCGATGCTTCGGGCATGGGGAGGAGCTGGGTGTGGAGGATCCACTGGAGAGGGCAGAGGGCGACTGCCAGATTGGCAAGATTTTGGTCCGATGGTGGCTGGAGAGGGGGGTGTTGGGAGTGAGGCACGCATTCCTTATGGGCCTCATGTCCAACATGTTGTTACGACTCGTCAAGCGCGAGGTTCCCATGGAACCTGCTAGATTTGGTTTGGCAGTTGGTAGAGTGCCCGACAGAGGCACCGCTTATCATGAGATGGGGACAGACGCTATTGGCATAGCTCTATGGGGAGCTGTATGAGGTCCGCTATCGATAGCGAAAGGGGATTAGTTGTAGCTACTTGTTGCAGTGCTAGGCTTGGCAGCACATAGTAGTGGAGAGGCCGATCGGGTTACCATGGATGACTCGGGCAGAGATGGAGGATAGGGAGATAGGTTATGCAGTTCTGGTGGCGGTCGGGGAGCAGGGGTAGAGTCGACGGTGGGCAGGTGCCGTAGGGCACTATGCCGATACCTTCTCTCGGCTTACTCTAGGGGAGGTGGTTTGGCGCCCTTATCGGGACTGTCCAGCCTGGCCGAAGGCTGGAGAGTGGCTCCGATGGGTACGTAGAGAGCGATGGCTGATTGGGCGACACGGGACCGAGCATGAGTTCTTCTCGTACAGCCGGGTGACACGATAGTTTGGGGTGCGCCAGGGGTTGCCTGGTGAGCCCGTGGTCTATCGACATCGGGGGATGAGAGGACTCTGGACCGATCGGTCATCGCGCCACTGGGCGAGGATTTAGATGCGGTGATCGACGTCCCGGATGTGGATGACGTCGGGACTACCGTTGAGTATGACCAGTGGTGGGTACTACGGTGATGGCGGGGAGAGGGGCCACTGGGAGGCAGGAGGCGACAAGAGGGCGGGGAGGGTGTTGAGGCACCGGGGGATGATTGGGGAGCTCCTTTGGAGGATGTGGACATGGTGGAGGTGGAGGGTGAGGATGTGGATTTGGGGGCTCCGGATCAGTCGGAGATGCAGGACATTGCAGAGCAGTGGGAGCCAGAGCAGGCTGCTGTTCCAGAGAGTCCCATGCCTCAGGCGGATGTGGAGGAGATGGAGTCTAGGGTACGCATTGAGAATGCACGTTTGGTGGAGCTACTATGGAGGCGAGATGAGGAGCTAGGGGATGCGCAGAGGGAGGGAGGGGATAATAGGGAGAGGGATCTCCTACGGATGCAGTAGAGAGGGATAGGGTTTTGGCATAGCGCGACGATGCAGTAGCTTACTACCATCGATGGGAGGCAGAGTGGTATCGACATCGGATGGATATGGAGGGGGAGATTATCCACCTCGGTGGGCGGCTACCTGAGCCGTCGGGAGGTGGATCATCACGTCGGACGAGGGGCAGTGATACTGAGCAGTCAACATCATCTCATCGTAGGCGACTGGATGAGGGAGGGGGTAGAAGGCGTGATGTGGGGGCTAGCAGTAGCCATCCTGAGGGGTCCCATAGGACCCACACCATGGGGGGTAGTTCCCATCGCACCGATCCTGCATGATCATGGTGGCCGACGCCTTAGGCTGGGTGGTTTTGTTGTATGATTGCGGGGTCAGAGGACCAGTTTTGTAGCCTACGGGCATTTTTTGATGATATATATATATATACTGGCTTTATTTTGTTTATGCACATGTGATGATTTGATCTTATGCATGATGGTTGATGAATATGGATGTATGCATGTTAATTTATTTTGATGGATGCATATGTTATGATGAATGCAAATGTTTTTTATTTATATGTGATATGCAAAATGTAATGGATGAATTGAATTTGTGTTGGTTGGTTAGGGCACCATAGACTGTTTAGGACTTTGTTTTTGTTTTTAGGCGATTGTTGTGGTAAATGACTTTGTATGTATACATGTGGTTTTTTTGTATTTTTTGATGGTATTGTAAGGATGAAAAGTAGCGCAGTTGGTTTAGAAATGTAGCTAAGGTTTTTTGAGACTCGGACGGTTTTAACTCACTAGCCATGATTGTACTTTATCTTACAAGACTTTTGAACAAGGTATGAATCGGACTTGTCTTTGACCAAGCTATTTCACATCCCTGTGTGTGCAATTGAGTTCATTTATGTGGTATTTGTCAGGATACCGCCAGTGCCAGATAGGCTCTCAACCAAACCTGTACTGAGGATCACCTAATTAGCTCCACTAACTCCTTTATTGTATTTAGTCAGATTAATCTGCGATGCTATCTAGGATACCATAAGCTAGCTCATCCACATGCAAACATTGATCTGTACACAAGTTAATGTGACAGATATATCGTCATGCGGGAAGTTTACCGCCAATGACCGATAGGCTATCAACCAAACCGGTACTGAGGCTTGCCTCATGACCTATCGAAATGTTGAGAGTTCCAGGGATTCAAGTTCGACTCCCTTCTTTTCTTCAATTGTATTGGGATACTTGCTCCTTTGTAGTGATAAAAATCACTATTTATTTTTTTTTATATATTTTTCTTTTGAGCAAGGGATTTGGATATGGAGTGATAAGAATCACTATTGTATGTGCTTTTTGATGTGTGCACTTTGGGATGATCAAATTTTGGAGTTTTGACGTTTTGCAAATTTTTGATGTTTTGCAACTATTGAGAACTTGGGATTCTTGGGGAATTGGGTAGGGAGGATGCTTGTCCTTTTGCCAACTCTCAGCATTCTTTGGGTCATTTGCACAGGGGGATGAGCAAGATAACCGTTTCGCTTATGGTGACCTGGATTACTGTGCAGGTTTCATCTTTCGTTCACACAACTTAGGAATTTTTATGTGTTTTAATTTGTGTTGGGATGCTACGTAACAAGGTGTGATCCAAGTAGAACTCTACCTTCGTAAAATCTGTCTGACTTGGTACAGTACATGGCTAGAAAGCAAAATTATGACTGAAAGACGAAAACTCTTGATACATTATAAGACCATTGACTCTAGTGTGGTAAAAAGTAGTGAATGGCATGTTTTTGTTGTTTTTTTGGATTGCTTATAAAATGGAAAAATGTGGAACAAGATGGACTAGCAGAGCAATTACAGTCTATGGTGCCTTTGACCTGTACGACCACAAATATGCAATGTATGGATGCGATGCTTAATGCAGCTATATATTTTTGTATTTTTGATGGATTGATTTTTGTGAATATGAAGATGAGATGTGAGAAGAGCTTTTTATTGATGAATTTGAGCATGCCTAGAAATGAGATGCAAATTTTTGTTGTTTTTGATGATTTTTGGATTTTGAATTTCTTATTTTTGACCAAGCGATTGTGGGAATCCTTGGAGCATTTTGGGATTGACCAAGCGATTATAGGAATCCTTGGAGCATTTTGGGATTGACCAAGCGATTATAGGAATCCTTGGAGCATTTTGGGATTGACCAAGCGATTATGAATTTAGAATGAATCCTTGGAGCATTTTGGGATTGACCAAGCGATTATAGGAATCCTTGGAGCATTTTGGGATTGACCAAGCGATTATAGGAATCCTTGGAGCATTTTGGGGATATGGCTCTCTTAGATATGGAATGGTCACAAATGACTGATATTCAAGGGTTCTATTTCCTTGATTCCATCAAGAGAGGCTAGCCGGTATGTCTCGGGTCCTATTTTGCTATCAATGACATATGGACCTAACCAATTTGCCGTGAACTTGTCCCTTAGGTGGGACGACAAACTAGAGTTCTGTTGGTTTTCCTTCAAAACCAAATCACCAACCCGAAAGTCCCTCGGGTGAACTTTCATGTTGTAAGCTTTCTTAAGTCGCTCTTGATAGATACGTAAATGCTCGAGAGCATTAACGCGTCGTTCGTCAAGCAACGTAAGCTGGTCTAACCGGGCCTGCCATGCGAGCATCATCATCGATGAACTCTTGCATTGATATGCGTAGGGAAGGAATTTCCAACTCGAGAGGCATGACTGCCTCGGAGCCATACACGAGCGAAAATGGAGTGGCCCTAGTGGGCGTCCGAATGCTAGTGCGATAAGCCCATAGGGCAAGTGGGATTTGGATGTGCCAATCCTTATGACTGTCTGCGACCGTATTTTTAAGGATGGCAACTAGCATTTTGTTTGACGCCTCTGCTTGCCCATTCGCCTACGGATAATAGGGTGTCAAAAAACTATGCTAAATTTTGTACTTTGTGGTCAAAGCATGCACGTCTTTGTTCTTGAATGGCGTCCCATTATCCGAGACTATTTTGGATGGAATACCAAAATGACATATGATGTTATGCAAAATGAACTCCACAATGCGGGGTCCTATCGTAGAGGTAAGCGGAACTGCTTCCACCCACTTGGTAAAATACTCTGTGGCCGTTATGATAAACGTGTGATGGCCTGACGATGCAGGGGAGATCTTTCCAATTAGATCGAAGCCCCACTATAAAAATGGCCAAGTGGACTGGATTGTCTGCAAGGCCTAGGAAGGTACATGCATCAAATTGGCATGGTGTTGACACTTCACGCACTTCCTGACATATGCGCAACAATCTCGCTCTAAAGATGGCCAATAATAGCCCATGCAAAGAATGCGCTTTGCGATGGCCATACCACTGAAGTGGCCACCACATGTACCATCGTGCGCTTGGGCGACTGCCCAAGTGGACTCTTGCTGGTCCAAGCAACGAAGGAGGATTCCTTCATAGCTACGATGGTACAAAATGTCTCCTATCAAGACATACTTAGCCGCTTTCGCTTGAATGCTCGTTTTGCGGCATGCGTCAATCCAAGCGGGAGATTACCTAACTTGAGGTAGTCTCTAATGGGTAAATACCAGTCCTGTTGATCGAAAACCTCGACGGTATGAACAGCCAATCCCTCTTGAAGTTCATCCCTAGCAAACGCTGAGCGGGATAGAACTTGTAAGAATAGCGTTGTGTTGCTATTAATGGGAGTAGGGGAGAACAAGGACCCCCAGTTGGCATGTTTCAGATGATCGTGGATTCGAGAGAACTTATCCGAGGATGGTTCAATCTGGATCATGTGGATTCCTGGCGTCAAGTCAGAGCTTGCACGCTCCATCATGGATTGCGATAGGGTTTTGACTTGAATGGTTGTCATATCACCAGAAAGGTCTTGCGGGATTAGTGACCCCAAGGAGGCCATTGTGTCCGCAAAATGATTCGATGACCGAGGGAGTGCCTCGATGTCATACCACTCAAGTTTTGCCAAGAATTTGTCCACAAGGGCTTTATAAGCTTGTAGAACTGGGCATTTGCATTGGAATACCCCTTTGACTTGATTGACAATTAACAACGAATCACCAAAGATGTTCAGTCGTTTGATGTTCATGGTGATTGTTGTCTGAAGACCTATGAGCAAGGCTTCATACTCTGCATTATTGTTGGTGCATGGGAAATTTAATTTAAATGACAGGGGCATTGGAGCGCCCTACGGTGTGAAGAATACTATTCCCATGCCACCACCTTGCTCACATTTAGAACCATCAAAAAATAGGGTTATGTCAGCCTGTGACTCAGGCTCATCAGAATCTGGCGATTCCGAGACATGGAAGACCCCATCATCGGGTAGTTCTATGACTAGAGGCTGATCGTCTTCAAGAGGAGCCTCTGCTAGTTGATCGGCTATGACTTGTCCTTTGATAGATTTTTGTCCGATAAACTCTATGTCAAATTCCGTCAACAACATGATCCATTTCGCCGTGCGACTACTATGATAAGTATGACTCATCATGTATCGCAATGGATTCTCCTTAGACACAACATACGTAGTGTTGCTCGAGCATGTAGTGGCATAGCTTTTTGGTAGCAAACACCACTGCCAAGCAGAGTTTCTCGACGTATGCATAGTTAAGTTCATAACTGACCAGGGTGCGGCTAAGATAGTAAGTAGCCTGTTCTTTGTGAAGTTCATTCTTCTGGGCTAGCATGGCACCCAGTGCCACCTCAGTAGCTGAGATGTATAAGTAGAATGACACTCCTGGTCTAGGTGGTGCCAATACTGGCGGTGAAGCCAAGTATTGTTTGATGTCATCAAAGGTTGATTGGCACTCGTCATCCCAGTGAAATGCAACCCCTTTGTGCAATAATTTGTTCATGGGTCGGCACTTGTCAGATAGTTGCGCTATGAAGCGCTTGATTGATGTGACCTTTCCCTGTAGACTTCTGAGCTGCTTAATGGTAGTTGGGGGAACCATTTCAAGGATTGCCTTGACTTTCTTTGGGTCCACCTCGATGCCTCGCTTTGAGACTATGAAACCCAAGAGTTTTCCAGATGTGATGCCAAATACGCACTTCTTGGGATTCAGTCTAACTTTATGCTCCATGAGGCGATCGAGGATCTTGCTTAAGTCATCGAGATGATCTGGGCACAAAAGAGACTTGGCCAACAAATCATCCATGTAATCTTCCAAAGTTTTATGCATGTAATCATGGAAGATGTACGTCATGGCACGTTGGTAGGTGGCGCCAACATTTTTAAGGCCAAAAGGCATGACCTTATAACAAAATGTCCCCCAAGGCGTTGTGAACGCCATTTTTAGTTGATCCTCGGGATTGATACGAATCTGATTGTATCCCGAGAAACCATCCATGAGGGATAGCATTTCGTGACCTGTTGTAGCATCTACCAACGCGTCGATGCTTGGCAAGGGGAAATCATCCTTAGGACTCGCTTTGTTTAGATCTCAAAAATTAGTGCATATGCGAATCCTCCCATCGAGCTTTTTGATGGGCACCATGTTGGACAGCCATGGCGGATAATCCATGCAGATGACAAACTATGCATCCAACAACTTTTGCAATTCATCTTTGACCATCAAGGCCACTTTTGGGTGCATCTTACGTAGTTTTTGCTTAACTGGCTTGATTGTCGGATCAAGCGTTAGATTATGCGTGACTAGCTACGGATCTAGCCCCGACATGTCTCTGTATGACCATGCAAAAACCTCCTTCTTCTCTTTGAGAAGGGCAATGTAGTCGGCTTGCTCTTCAGGGGATAAGCTTACCCCGACTTGATAATCTATGGATTCATTGGATCTAAGCCGATGTCTACGTCGATCGTCTCCTCGACCGACATGTGGGATCCGTCCTCCAACTGATGTGGAGTTGGGATCAAATGGATATCATTAGCTGAGTTTAAATCTACGTTGGGAACCTCGGGTTCCTCTTCAGCTTGAAAGATATCCTGAGTTGTCCCTGGGGTAAAATGAGGCATTTTACCAAAAGGCCAGTACTCTGATGGGGATAGAGGTGAATTGACATGATCCCAGTCGATGGCATCTATGTCTAGATGCAATGACCATGCTGGATCGGCCAGATTGCGGATGGGTGCGGTCAAGTCAATGGAGATCATGTGGATGAAATGAATTTGGTCTCCATTACCATGGGTGTGATGACTCAAACATTCTGGATGTTCTCTATGTTCTGGATCTGGTTCTGTAGGTACGGCATGAATGGATCGGCCCTATGTGCTAGATAGGAAGACAGGGTCTTCCCTCGGCACCGATATCACTATAGGGACTCGAAGTGGAAGGTGCTCTTCGTAAACTTGGAGCAGCGGATCCAACACTTGATCCCACCCTGCTGGGTCTACGTACCACTCATGCCCTGGCACTATGCCCATCTGTGCAAATATGTCATTAATCCTCAAAGGGTGTCGTTGTTGCATTTGTTGCCTTTGTTGCATTTGTCGCATGTGGTTGAGATAGGCCATCTCAGTTTCATCTTTCGAATCGCTATCGGAGATCCAAAAATGTTCATTTTCTCCAACAACTGCTTGCGACATATGAGGTTCATCTTGTTCTAGCAAATTAATCTGGTCCCATTGCGGTTGTTCCACACTCCGTGGGGGGACCTGATTCTCTTGACACAGCACTGGCTCGATTGGAACCTCTAGAGGGAACAGATTCAAAAATATCTCTTGCTAGTTATTCATGGGAATCTCTCGTGAGTGATCACTATCGGATTCGAAGGGATCATATGACACTGGTTCATGTTCTGATTCATCCTCCGAAGATCCTTCTGGACACTGTTTATGCTCTCCTTGAAAGTGAGTTCCCAAACTTTCACCTCTCTCTAGCAAAGGAGAAGGGTTATTGATGTTACCAAGGGTGGTTGTTGACCATGGGAGGTAATCTCCCAATGTATATGTTGTGTTTGGGTTGGCATAAGGATCTGATGCCAATCCACCCTTGTTGCCTATTCCTAGGCCTTGCATGTTTTCCACCAAGATGTCTAAGGGCAGGGGGTGGTTGAACCCTACTCCCGACTTGTCATAAGGCATTTGGTATCTTGGCTGGCAAAGGACACGCACTCCTTGCTCATACCTGCCTAGCCCGTATCCATGCCAATTGCATTGGCCAAGATATCTCAGAGCAAAGTCCGGGTTAGACAGATAGTTGACATCTCCTACAAAAGGCTCTTCATCCTCGTCCTTTTGCATGCATGGCTCAACACCATGGTCAAGGCCCCCATACACAAAATTGGTCTGGTTCGGTGGGTAGCCTAAAGGAACAACTGTCCCGATGGGGAGGCGAGGTCTCCCCATGTCTTGCACTGACTCTAGCGTGGGCGTTGCTACAACATTCTGCACTAGATACTCCCCCAGGCCCGTACTGGCCATTTCAATAGTAATTGTTGGCGATTGAGAGGGAGGGAACGGAAGCCCTTCCGGAGTCCATTCCATGTTGGGTGGACTAGGAGCCTCAGCTTCCATTGTGCTAGGTATCTCTTCTATTGAGATGGTTGATATTGTTGGCAGCACCTCTTCTAGGGGTTGAGCCTCTTCCAGGATTTGTTTCCCTTTGTCCTTCTGTTTAGCCATGATAGGTGGCATTGGTAGTGAAGGAGCGGACGATGAAGATGCACCTGGCTGGGGTTTTGATGGATTAGTCACCAGTGGTGCTCACGACATCGGACCCTGTCTAGATGGATTTAACTAAAAATCCAAGTGCATCGATGGGAGGGTCGATTGCGGCATCAATTGCACCGCATTGCAATATTTGAAGGGTTCTAAGTCCATCGGGACTACATGTACTTCTCCTTCAAATGCATACTTCAAACACTGGTGAGCTATCGAAGGGACACACTTCATGTCCCTGATCCATGGCCACCCTAGCAATATGTTGTATGCCATCTCGCCTTCCAAAATATGGCACAATGTAGGTATCATCTTTTGTCCTACCTGAATGGGTAGAACAATTGTGCCAACTGTCGAGCATATCGCATCATTGAATGCTCGCAGTGTGTAAGTGGAAGCGATGATGTGAGAGGCTGGCAGCTTCAGATGTTTCAATGCTGTTGTAGTAATGATGTTACTAGACGAGCCAGTGTCTACCAACACCCTCTTATACGGGATCCCGTTGACCCGCGCGATAACGTGCAGGGGTGGATCTGCCATGTCATCAGATATTGATTTAACTTCATCTTCTCGGAAGGTAATGACTGGCTCCGTGCATCATTTTACATGTCCCACAAAGTTATTGAAGGAATTCGCTTCATGGGGCTGCAACTCGATGGCTTTCAAAATCTCCATGAGAGCCTCCCGATGGGGCGCTGATTGTTGTATAAGCTCATATATGGAGAGCCTAGCCGACGTGGTCCACAAACTCTGCATGAGTTTGGTCCGTATCGTGACCTCGGGTCTAGGCGGAGGTAACTGCACAGGGTGTTGTTGAGGTTGCGACGTTGCTGGAACTTCTCTTGTGGCTGCCTCGGGGGCAACTCCTGGGTATTTCTTGTTCCTGGTCACTATGCTTATCATTCCCACATACCCTTGCATGGGGAAATTCTGTCGCACCTCATTGACCTGAAGGGGTTTTGCTTGTGCCTCATGGGTAGGCAAGGGATCCTTGAAGACCCCCATCTGTTGGTTATTTGGCGCTATGGGGTTGTCCACTGCCAATGTTTTATTATCAATCAAGTCTTGTATCAATCCTTTGAATTTCTAGCATGCGTTCAGGTCATGTCCCCTTCGCCTGTGGAACCTACAATACAAATCCTCTCTGTATCCCTTAGGCTTGGGAGCGTTAGGATCTATGGTTTGGATCTCTGGAAGGGTGATTAAATTTGCCGCTGACAAGCGGTCAAATAGGGAGTCCCTAGACTCCGTATAAGGGGTGTATTGTCAGGGCGTATTGTCAATGATTTTGCTCCTATTTTTATTTTCTCTTTCATAATTATTAGGAGGCACTGCCTGATAATTAGCCTTTTGAGGTTGTATTTCTTGTGCAGGCTTAGGGACATTTATCGCAACTTGATTAACCATAGCGGGTTTTGGTTGCGTAGTCCCTGTCTTTGTGTTTTTGTTCCACTCTTTCTTTTTAGGTTTGGCAATTTTGCCATCCTGTATTTTGATCTCTTCGATAACTCTGGCTTGCGCCAGAGCTTCTTCTAAGGTGGCATATTGCTGCAGCTGCAATAGCCCAGAGATCGATCTCAGACAACTTCGTGAAAACATTTGTGTGAGGTCGGACATAGGGGGAAGGTAGGGTAGCTTAGAAAGCAGAGCCCTCCATCGATTCCCGTAGGCCACCATTGTCTCCTCCTCATATTGCCTGAGGCTGGCCAGGTCACTCAGTGACGCCTTCTTCTTGGTGTTGAAGGTGAAGCGTTCAAGGAACGCATCCACTAATTGATCCAAGTTATTTATGTTGTGCTTCGACAACTGGGTGAACCAATCCGAGGCAGGGCCTACGAATGTGGTTATGAATGTCCTTAGCAATAATGCATCATTATCCTGAATGCCAAAGCATTGGCTCAGGAATCTTGTCACATGCTCTTGAGCATCCTCTTCACCCTTAAAGACTGCCAATTGAGGCAACTTGAAATGTTCGGGGTAAGGAGGTGCGGGCACTAACGGATGCACCGGATGACTACGGAGTTGACGTAACATGGGCTTTTGGGGCCCAAAAGCTTTGGTCTCCATAGACTCCAAATGCTCTAACAACGCTTTGTATGCATCGAAATATTTAATCTCTTCCTCTTTTGTTTGCTCCCGTTGTGAGTTGTGGGAGACTGGAGGCCTATGGAGGGGTGGCCGGATAGCAGCCCCTCCGCCTTGATAGGGCATTTTGGCCCGCTCTACTTCTTGTTCATACTCCTCGTAAACTTCTTGAGGAGTCTCTGGGTGAGACCTATGACCCTGAGTGGGTCCCCGTGGAGGGTACCCATCATTGTTTCGGGGAGTGGCCTCCCTCTCAGGTCTATGGGGTCTCGGAGGCAAAACTTGATGAGGTCGCGGAGACCTATCCTGCACCAAGGGATTATGCCTCTCATATGGTTCCACTTTTTGGGTGCGAGGGGTTGGAACCCTCTCAGGTAGGTTATAAAGCAGCTCGTCTGCTTGGCGCTGAATGCGCTCTTTGTTAAGGCGGTATAAGCGCTCTAACTGCTGTTGATCTTGCTCAAGCCGCATGATCTGGGCTTGGCGGGCGGCATGTCTGGCGACTGCCAGGTCAATTTGGTCTGCCATCTTGGGCTTAGGAGGCCTGAATGTTTCTCCTATGTATTTGCCTCGGTCATGATGATCCGAGATTTCAATGGGTCGCTTCCCTCTGTCGAGGTTGGCGGCATTTACCCGAGGCTCTGGCCTCAATGTGTGACCATGGTATCTAGCAGGTGCGGAAGCGCAAGGCTCCCATGTTGTATATTGCTCTCGAGGAATGTGATGGTCTTCCTCGTACTCCCTTTCATGGGTGTGAAAGGGGCGGGCGGAGTTAGCTCGCCCTGTTTGGGGAGCCCTACGCTCTAGGTTTTGTCTGTCGGTTCTAACAATGATGGGAGGCAAAGGAGAGATGCCATAGTCACGTTGCCTCTCCTCATGGACACTGTGCCTCTCTAGCACTTCGTCGCATGGTGGCCACTCATATCTAGCCTCTAAAGGAGGTCTTCTATCTACGTTGAGTGCCACATGTAAAGCTTCTTCCCGAAAGGGGCTGTGCTGAATGGGCGTGTCCCCCAGGGGGGTGTCCCTATAATTCCACCTTGACATGGAATGATGTGGACTCTCTTGTAGTCCAGACCGCCAAGGCGGTATGGCCAAGTCCTTAGGGCTAAAGCGGAGGTGACTTGTGCCCGCTCCTTGTACACTTTTCGTAGCTTCTGCCCTTGATTGGGCTTGGCTACGGGTGTACACCATGGTGGTGCTCTTCTACAAGCTAAGAAGATTTTTATCTTTTTGTTTATGATTTTTTTATTTTTTTTGTTACACTAAGCAGAAATGAACACACACATACACAAACGGTGATTATCTCTTTTAAAGATTAATGGTGTGTCCTAGACTGGTTTTAGTGCATTTTGATGATTTTGTTTTGTTTTTGAAAGTTTTGAAGAACGTTTAAATGCATAATGAAGGCTCATATGACTCCCATAAATGGTCGCCCCTTCAATATACCATTGCCCGGCCGATATACCAACCTCTCTATATACCCGCCCTTACGAGAGGGAAACTATAGGTACGTGAGAGCAGATGGTACGTGGAACATAGGCGGTACAGAAGGGGGATTGTCCTGTTTATGACACCTACCATAGAAGACTTATCCTCGTGCATTGGGAATCACCCCAACGACACTCGGTCAGCTTTCATCAGGATTTACGTCGAGCAACAGTGACAATCGGGGTAAATGGATGCAAAAATCAAGCCAAGGTGGTGATGAACCCACCGTTGGTCTTGATCAAGGGCTGGGGTCTTACGACCAGCTCCTTGGTTTAAAAATGCCACGTGATGTGTGTGTGGTTCTTTTTATTAAAAATTAAAATAGGCAAAAGCAACTACTTTCCTTAAGAAGGCAAAATTGACAGAAAATAGAAACAAAAAAGCAAAAAATGACAGGAACAGTTTAGGACCCTTACCTTTTCTCTGCCTAGACTTGTTGTTTCTGATCCTCGGCCCTGAAAATGCACAGACCAAAATTCGTCCCTGGGTGAGACGAATTACAGAACAGAATTCGTCCCTATCTGAGACGAATTAGAATTCGTCTCAGGGTCAGACGAATTACAGTAATGTATTCGCCACAGGCAAAGACGAATAACAGTCAGAGTTCGAAGAAATGGTACCTGTAAGCACAAAAACACAAATTTTTGATCAGTTTCTTGATCTCAAAAACCAGGGGACAGAGTCCCACCGTGATCGCCACTGAAAGCACGAGATTTCGAAAACAAAAAGGGAAAACTCCAAACACGATGCAAGAACGAAACTAAACTTGATGCTACAAATTAGAAATGCGTAAAATGGAGAAAGCATAGACAAATTGGAACCAAAATGGAATGAAACAACCCTCTTCTTTTATTGATGTATTTCAAATTCGGTTACAATTAGCTTCCTCCCTTTTTAGGGGAAAGGAGCATCAAACTTGTCTCTTGGTCACATCAATGGAAAGTCATCTCTCTTCCGCGTGCCCACATGCAAAATGGGCGGGCCAAAGTGTTGCCGCCGCTTGTGTGAATGAATCCTTGATCCTTGCTGCTCCTCCTGCATTCAAAGAAACAACAAAATTGTTAGTAGCACCTGTTGCAAAGATGAAACATTTGTTCTCTAAAAAACAATGAAGGATGTATGCATAAAACTGAATAAAAATGATAAATGAACTGATTCTAAACAACTTGCAAATTTGACAGGAACCAGGGAACATTACCAGAGGGCCACTGCCATCAAAATAGTCGGAAAAAACACTACCGATTCGAATCAAACTATAATTCATCCCTGGGCAGGACGAATTCGACTGTAATTCGTCCCCGGGTAGGACGAATTCGCCTACGACAAAGCGCCGAAGTGATGCTGCCCAAATGTCATGTCTCGGGATCTCCAAAAGACCTGCAAACATAGGGGTTAGCTAATTGGGGGCATTTTGGGATGACCCAGATGGTCGGATTTCCCCAATTTGACCTCCATCAATGGGAATTTGACGTCGCTACCTGCAAGTTAGTGGGGACAACAAAAGCGACAAAACATGATAAGATTTGATCACAACATTATAAAATTGGAATTACAAACTATTGAAACAACATAAAATGAAATGCAAGATAAACAAGTGACAAAAAGGAACAATCTGCCATGAATTCCTAATCGTTCTAAAAAGAAGATTAGGCTCGCATCAATGCGGGGCGCCCGGGTGGGCCGCCCACCGTTGGAACCTGATTTCGGCACCAATCCACTTGGGATGGGCCCAAAATCTCTTGTAATGGGTTGTCGGCGAATTGGTAGATCAATGTGGTCAAATGTCGGGTTTTGGATCCGGATTCACACTTCCAATAGCCACCCAATGACCTCTCTTGCGAAAGAGATCAAGGATGTGGAAGAGGTGAATCAAAAGGGTAAAATGTGGTATTCAATTTGGCAGCACTTCGTTGCTTGAAAATGCCTCCAACTTGTCCTCTTTTGGGTGAGAAAGTTCACCATTTTATAGACCCAGGGGGTCTCTTTGGAGGGGCATGCATAAGCGCCATGTGGCAGTCATGCCTTCCCATGAGGGAGGAAAGTCCTCCATGACTTGGGCTTCCATGACTAGCCCTTGTGACAGTCCTCTAACGTCCAATCTGCCCACCTACACACGCATGCAAGGGAGGAGGCATTAATTGACTGTCCTCGGCTGCCACTTGGCACCATTTTTCTTTTTGCCCGTTGAACCTGGAATTCGTCCTGACCCAAAGCGAATTCAGAATTCGTCCCTGGGTGAGACGGATCCCAATTTGAATTCGTCCCTGGGTGGGACGGATACTGAGCAAAGTGCCTGAATGTGCCAAATTGCCTTCTGACCTTCCAAAATTGCTACAAAAGTGGTTAGGACCATTGTTTAACCTCTGAGGGCTGCCCTGGGGGCTGTGTGTGTCAAAGCGATCAGTGTTTGCAGTCACATAATCGGATTGGTGCTGTTTTGGTGTCTACAACTAGTAAGAAAAAAGAGTTAGTTTCTTTATCGACAACAGAGGCAGAATATATTGCAGTGACATGTTGTACACAGGTATCACTTTTTGAAGGAGAAAGTTGCGGAAGGTGAGGTTAAGTTGGATTTTTTTCCAACTACAGAGAAAGTTGCAGATATCTTCACAAAACCATTGCCCAAGGAAGTTTTTGAGTACCTTCGCAATAAATTGGGAGTGGTCACACTTCCCAAGAATTGACTAGCTATAGAGATCACATTCTCAGGGGGAGCATTTAAGTATTTGATTATTTTTGTTCATGTTCATGATTTTTGCTAAGTGTAATAAATTTTGCTTGAGAATGTTGTGCATGGACTCAAGGGGAGTCTACAGTAGCCCTTTGGTATTATTGTCAAAGGGGGAGAAGAGTTACAGGAAATTGCACATGTATTGAAAACAATTCCAAAGGGGGAGATTGTTGAGCAAGGTGCAACAACGATATTGTCATTGTTGTCAACACGATCAGATAGATCCGTTGATGCAGTGGACAAGAAGTTCAAAAGCTATTCAGATGCAGAAGACAAGATTTCAAAGGTTAGTCAGAGTATGTACAGTGATTTTCCAGGAAGACCTAAGTGGCCCATATACAAAAGATCAAAGAAAAAGACAAGTAAGAAAAGTGTCGCGATATCGCGACATATACAGCAGGCAAGAAAAACTGTCACGATTTTGTGACATGTTGGAAGAGAGAGAAAAAACAAGAAAAACTATTGTGATTTCATGACATGTTGGAAGAGAGAAAAAGTAGGAAAAACTATCACGATTTCGTGACATGTTGGAAGAGGAAAATGCAAGTGGAAAAACTGTCGTGATTTCACAACATGTTGGAAGAGAGAAAAAGTAGGAAAAACTGTCATGATTTCATGACATGTTGGAAGAGAAAAAGACAAGTGGAAAAACTGTCACGATTTCACGACATGTTGGAAGAGAGAAAAAATAGGAAAAATTGTCGCGATTTCACGACATGTTGGAAGAGAAAAATGCAAGTGGAAAAACTGTCACAATTTCACGACATGTTGGAAGAGAGAGAAAAAGCAGGAAAAACTGTCATGATTTCGTGACATGTTGGAAGAGAAAAAGGTAAGTGGAAAAATTGTCGCAATTTCGTGACATGTTGGAAGAGAAAAGTGTCATGATTTCACGACAAGTTCAAAGAAAGAGAACAAGTAAGAAAAGTGTCACGATTTCGCGACATGTCACATTTTCGCGACTAAAATAGGAGAGAGAAAGTAAGTTGGAAAAGTGTCACGATTTCGTGACATGTCGCATTTTCACGACTAAAATAGGAGAGAGAAAGTAAGTTGGAAAAGTGTCATGATTTCATGACATGTTGCATTTTTGCGACCAAAATAGGAGAGAGAAAGTAAGTTGGAAAAGTGTCGCGATTTCGTGACATGTCGCATTTTCATGAATAAAATAGGAGAGAGAAAGTAAGTTTGAAAAGTGTCATGATATCGTGACATGTCGCATTTTCATGACAAAAGAAAGAGAGGAAGCGTACGGAAGTAGAACTGTCACGATTTCGTGACAAAAGCAGAAAGCAAGACTTTGGAAGCAGAAGTGTCACGATTTTGTGACAAAAGCAAAGAAGTAAAGTACGAAAGTAGAAGTGTCACAATTTCGTGACAAAAGCAGAGAAGAAGATTTCGAAGGCAGAAGTGTCGTGATTTCACGACAAAAGCAAAGAAGCCAAGTACGAAAGCAGAAGTGTCATGATTTCACGATAAAAGCTTAGTTGAAGACTACAGAGGCAGAAGTTTCGTGATATCATGACAAAAGCAAAGTCAAAGTCTATGGAAGCAGAAGTGTCACATATCGCGACAAAAGCAAAGTTGAAGTCTATGGAAATAGAAGTGTCACGATATCATGACAAAAGCAAAGATGAAGCATACGAAGGTGAAAGTGTCGCGATATCACGACATGTGTTTTTGCGACAACAGCAACAAAAGAAGCTTCAGAGGCAAAAATGTCATGATTTCATGACAGGTCGTATGTGCGCAAGACAAGAAGAAGAACCCAACTAAAATGAGAAGTATGACAGTGGACCGACATCTCTACAACATTTACAGCGGCAGATACAGAGTGAATTCATGCAGCTAAAATATGAAGAGTGAGCAAAATTCAGTGCGGCGGCTACATGGACTGTTATCGAATGAAATATTCAAGCGGTGGAATTACTAAATATCTTCATGAGTTGAAGCCGACTAATACCAATGACAACTGACTAAGATTAGGGTTTAAATTTTTTATGCAAGACGACTACGATTAGGGTTTTCATCATGAAAATATTATTATAAAAGGAGGGCTGTTTGGAGAATTGTGGTGTTGTTGCATAAATCGTCGAATGTGTGTCAAAGTGTGAAATGTGGCCGTAAGAGCGCAGAAAGTGTAGAAGTTACGAGATGATGGAGAAGTGCACAAAGTGAGCGAAGAGTCGTGTCGAATTGTCCTAAGTGTGTCTGTGAGTGCATAGATAGAGCAAAGTGCATAGAGACCGAAAAGGTTGAAATTCGACCAAGTGTGGCTATGATTGCGTAGAGAAAGCAGAAGGCACAAAGAGTGCAAAGGGCGAAGACGAATGCAAAGTGCAGTTGTAAGGGCATAGAGTGTACAAATATAGTGTGCAGAGGGTGCATAGAGAAGCAACTCAAAGAATGCAAAGTGCGGTTGTAGATCACAGAAGCTGTCTGTTTCGTAAACAGTGAGAGAGATTGGGTAAGCAATAGACCAGTCAGGGTCTTGTAAAAGTGAAGGTATTTTTTTGTTAAACTTCTAGATTCAAAATTGAAGTCTAGGTTGCATCTTGGCATTAGGGGTTGGTGCTCCTTCCAGTAGGTGCTGGTAAATCAAGGGTTGGTGCTCCTTTCTATCGATGCAGATAAATAAGGGGTTGGTGCTCCTTCCAGTGGGTGCTGGTAAATTGATTGTAAAGTTGGTGCTTTGCAAAGGCTGGATTTGGATGGTAGTCCAAGCAGTCATTCTTGAGGAGTAGCCAAATTTGTGAACCTCGTTAAATCTTGTGTTGTGTGATGTTCTCTTGTGATACTTGCTTTATCTGGTTTTAAGGTTTCATTATTTTAGTTTTAAGAGTTGTGAATTTAAGTTTAAAGAACTACACTGATTCACCCCTCCCTCTCAGTGCCATTGTAAGACTAACAGTTTCAAGCACCATTTGATGGCTAGATCGAGTGGCATTTGGCTTGGATATTGTGGAATGAAGGTTATAGGTTCAAAAGTCGACGGTAGCAAAGTGTTGAATCCCTTTTTGGTTTATATTTCTGGTGGAAGTGAAAAGGAGAGTAGGGTGCTTAGGCACTCTAGCTCTCATGTGAGTGCTAGCTCACGCGGTAGCCAAGGCCGCATCTAGAGTGCTTGGGAGGCAGTGTCGTGGGTTCAAAACCCACTAAGGGCAAAGGTACTATTTTTTTTTTTAATTTTTGTTTACCCAAGGTTGTGTAAGAATATTAGGAGGGATAAGATGATGATTAAAAGTGGATTATTTACTTTTATGCTAAAGTATTTTTTGGGCATGATAAAAGGTTGTTGTTTATAAAGTAAAACTAAGGTATTTAATTTTTATCTTAGAAGAATAAATTACATTATTTTATAAATTATTTTATTTGATAAATGCAATTTGAGAAAGGAGTTATAAGTAGAAATTGAGTTATATTTTATTAAAGAGTTTTTGATGAAAATTATGATGTTGGAATTTATTATTGAGATGGAGCAATAAGGTGTAATTGGGATTTAAGTTATCATTGTATTTTAAAAAGTGTGAAAAGTGTTAGGGTGATAATTCTTGTCATCTAACCCTTTGTACTTTGCAAATAAAGTTGTGATATTTGATCTAGGTTTTGAAGGTCATCCTACATAAAAGAAAAAGGTATGGGTATATTCTTCCTTGGTTGAGTTGATTGGTTGGTTTTCTGAAAAACAACTTTGGAGTGAAAAGGAATTACTTAGGTTTCCTTGTTGAGTTCTATGTGAAGAGTATTTTATAAGCATTGTTGAGTGTGCTTTGAATTAATTCTTCAAGGCTTTCTAGAATAAAGAGTTCTTGATAAAATTTTTTTTGATAAGCATTTTTGTTGAAGCCATTGATTGGATGAAGAACTTGAAATAGGGTTTGCAAAGTTCATGAGTATCATTGTTATGTGAGATTGGTTGATAAGCATTGTTGGAAATATTTTGAGTGAGTTTTCATATGCTTGGACTAGAGTTTGTGTATAAGGATTATTTCATTGAGTGATTGGTTGAGTAGAGTTGGTTGAGCCTAGTCAAGTGGATGTGTGCATTGATTGATCAAGTTATATAAAATAAATTATTCTATATTTCGAATTGAGTTGAGAAAGTGATTGAGAGTCTTGTAAATGTGAAGCATATTGAGTCTCTAAAAATTCTCTATATATTTCTAAGAGAGTGATTGAAAGTGATTGAGTATTAAGGTGAATGTGAAGCATATTGAGTCTCTAACAATTCTCTATATGTTTCTAAAAGAGTGATTGAAAATAATTTATTATTGAAGTGAATGTGAAGCATATAGAGTGTCTAAAAAATCTCTTTATGTTTCTATTAGATTGGACAAGTTCTAGTGTGGACTTGTTAAGCATATTTGAGGTAAGTCTTTGAGAAGACATGTGGACAGATTTGTGTGAGTATTTGTGGGTATTATTGTTTGATTATTGCATTATTTTTTGCAATTATAAGTCATAAAATCAAGAACACTCAAAACCCTAAAATTTCACAATAATTTGTGTAAATAATTGCATAGGTTTAAATCCAATTTCACTTGATATTCTCTCCTAAAACAAAAACCCCTAATTCACTCTTATTTGTTTGAATTAAATTCCTCAAATTTATTATTCATATTCAAGAGAATTTTTAGGCAGGTGCCACTAAATATCTTTTTGAGTGAATTATATTTCACTTATTATTTTTTTGGCTTAATTTCCTCAAACTGATTATTTCTATTCAAGAGAGTTTTTTTGTAGGTGCCATTAAATACCACTTAAGAGTGAAATACATATCCATATTAGTGCAAATTCTAGGACCTTCATCATGGCATATATCAACAAATACTTAAATGATACACAATTGCTTAAAGGTCCTAACTATTTAGCATGGAAAACTAAGATGAAAACCATCCTGACTATAGAGTAAATTTGGGATTTACTTGATGGCACTGAATCAAGACCTATATCAACATGAGTAGATAAAAAAGCATGGGATAAAAAGAAAAATCATCTTCTCATGTTGATACTCTTAGAAACTACTAATGAGATCCAGCCTCACATAAGTGAAGCTAAAACTGGTAAAGATGCATGGGATGCACTTTATACCATTTTTGAAGGCCAAAATCAATCAACTATTCTAAACCTTAAAATACAACTTCATACACTCCATATGAAGTCAGGAAAATCAATAGAACTATTCCTCTGTAGAGTGGTAGAACTGAAGTCAAAGCTAAATGCTTTAGGAGCCAAAGTAGAAGATACTATTCTAACTTTAGTAATATTGAGGGCTCTTCCTAAATCCTATAAAATATTGATTACATCTGTTAATGTATATCAAATATTAGTCATATTTGTGGAGTTAGTCAATTTGCTTCATATAGAGGAAGCAAATCAACTCCAAAGCGATGAAGTGTCAAACAATACACTTTACTCAAACAATCAAGGTGACAAGAAGAAAAGAAACTTTCAAAAGGGAGGATCATATTCAAAATATAAGGGAAAGAAATATATTTAATAACATCAAATCAAGAGATCATTGGATAGCTATTGAAGTTGGAGTGGCTCAAAATCAAATATCAACAAAGCCCACTCAATCTGTTAGGAGTGAAGCACATTGACGAAACTCAAATCTATATAGCTAGGGTTTCTGAGAATCGTGGAAATTGTAATTTTTGTATAAAAATAATTATGTTCGACAGAAAAATTGTAACAAGGAGTTTCTCAGATCTCCCCCTCATTTTTGAATAAAATAACATTCATGCAATTACTGTCTTTCTAGAATCATTTATTTTATATCTGTTTTAGTGTCATGTTTTTAGGTCTACACCAATCTACTTCCACCTCTACGTAATGCAAAATTGGTATTTATAAAAAATTTTCCTACATGGTGAAATTATTGACCATGATAAATTCATATATAAAAAAATATTATTTTAAATAATATACTTCTCATGCCATAACAAGCAACCACACACACAAGCATTTCCAAACTAGTGGCTTCCAACATCATTGCCACTTTAAATAACATCTCCTATTTCTTACCATACAAGCAATATCTGAGCCAAATAAATCCACACAATGATGCAATATGCAATGCACCTAAATGATATGCAAGCATGAGTTTCCATGGACTCGTGAGTCAAATCAATACTTCCCTATCTCACATTTTTCCCCTGACTTATTTTTTTCATTGTTATTACGTGCAACTATCCTACACTCACATAAGCTATAAAAAATACCAAAAATCATAAAAGGTAAGTTTATGCATAATTCATTAATTTTCATAAACCGTGCAAGGAGGGTCATTACTCTTGCTTCTCAAGAAACATAGAAAAGTAAAGGAATGTCATACAAATAGACTTAAAGAGTTATAATAATCTCATTGGAAGATGTTATAGGGAAGGACTTCATGCATAGAATGTGAATGCCACTTGGCATAAATATTCTAAGATGCATACATTATAGGAACTTTGAATTTCAATGCTCATTAATCTCAAGCATACGTTACAAACATGGTGATACTTGTTATGCTCCACAAGTCCCATACGAGTGAGAAAACATTACAGAGTGACCAAGAGGTGTTGAAAAATAATGAGGTATGTTAGAAAAGGAGAAGGAATGCTCATACATAATGGAAATGACATGTCATAAGGCTCAAATTTATTCCTCCAATAAAAGGCACCCGAAGTCCAAATATCGCATCATAGTGAAACACAGTTAAATCCAGTCAAGCACATCATGGAAGGAAGGAAGAAGGACCATTAAATGCTCCTAGTCTTGAAGGTCAAACCTTCCTATTTCATCAGTGTTTACATTCCAGCATTGAAGATAAGCATCTCCATTAATTTCAGCACCCAAGGGAACTTTAATACCACTGTTATATTCAGCTAAAGGAAGCACCAAACAATGTGGAGATTAGCATAAAAAAGGTAAGGTTTAAATCACACTTTATTATTGCTTCCAATTTTGGAGATATAAGGGTTATAAGGTAAAGTTGAAATTTAGTTTTTTGAAAGCAAAATTTATAAGGGATAACTTACCAAATTAAAATAATATTTGCATCTCAACCTAGGAGAAATACGAAATTTGAATTGGATTAATTTCTTTAATATTTTACAAATATTATTAATTTTATAATTTTTCAAATATTATTAATTTTATAATTTTTCAAATTTTGGAGTGATAAGGGTTATAAAATCAAACTAGTTCTTTGGAAATTAGTAGGGTTATAAAAAGAGGTTAGTAAATATTTATTATTAAGGTTGGAAATTTATATTTTTTTTCTTGCCTCTAAATTTCTCAAAAAGGGACAAAGGAATCCAACATTAAAACCTCTTCAAATATTGGAAAAGTGCTTAGTTCAATTAGGAGAAATAAGGTGCTAGAAATTTTTATTTTTGACCTTTATAAAACTATACAAAATCAACCATAAATAAAACTTTATTCTACAAAAGCACTATATCATACTCCAAAATCATTAGGGAGTCATAAGGCATTCTACAAAACTTGATCAAAGGTTGTCAAGTTTGGAAGATATAAGCTAGGAAGACTTTCTAAAATTAGGTGTTCATACTCTTATTACTAGGGAGACGTAAGGAAGCCTACAAAAAATATTACTAAAGGTTTTATCAAATCAATATTATATACTTCAATTAGGGTTAATATATCCTAATATAGGGAGCTATAAGGAAGACTACAATTCTATATTGTATTTTCAAATTCAACCTCTTCAAATGGATAAAGGAATGTCATATAATGAATGTAAAATTTGCTCCAACAAGGACCAACTCACAAAACATGAGCACATGTGGTATATTGACTCTAGAGCCAGTCATCATATGACAATAAATATACATTGGTTTGACTATCTTGAAGTTTATAAAGGTTACAAACTAGGATTATAAAGGGACAACTGTTGGAAATTTTGAGTCCATAAAGTTGTCATTGATGTCAAGGCATGAGATTGTCATTAATGCCAAGAAGTGAACCACTATTGATGCCAAAAGGTCAAAAGGAGCAATGCAAAGGTTGATGGCAAACGAGTTTCATAATATTCATTTTTGATATTATAAGAAGCATAAGTAAAAATTTTTATTAAAAACCATGGATCGAAAAAGTAAAATGTTTTATTAAAAACCATGAATTGGCAAAATAAAAGGTTTTATTAAAAACCATGGATTGGTAAAATAAAAGGTTTTCATAAAAATCCAAGGAGGCTTTTTATTCCACATTAAAATTTCTAAGGGAAGATTAAATATTTAAATTCAAATTGAATTTAAATTTTATAAATAAATATTTGTTATTCGAAATAGCAAAACATTAATGCTATTCCACCGACGTGCAAGTTGAAGTTATCTCTATCAATGTGTTGAAAGAAACAACAAGGCAATATAAATATTGTATTTGCTAAGGCAAAAGATATATGCTTTTCGATTTGGAAAACCTGCTAAGGAAATTCATGTGCTGTGAAAATTTGGTCTTCGTGGAGTTTAAGAAAATGTGGTGTATTGTTTCTAGCATCATTTGGTTGTTAGCTCGAGTGGCATTTGGATTGGCTCTTATGAAAGGGAGGTTACAAGTTTGAAACCCGATGGCAGAAAAGTGTTGAAGCCCTTTTTAGTTTATGTTTTTGGTGATAGTGGAAAGGAGAGTAGGGTGCTTGGGTACTCCAACTCTCACGTGAGCGCTAGCTCACACTGTAGCCAAGGCCATAGCTAGAGCACTTGGGAGGCAACATCGTGGGTTCAAAACCCACTAAGGGCAAAGGTACTATTTTTGGTTTAATTTTTGTTTGCCCTAAGGTTGTGTGAGAATATTAGGAGGGATAAGGTGATGATTAAAAGTGGATTATTTACTTTGAAGCTAAAGTGATTTTTGGGCATGATAAAAGGTTTTTGTTGATAAAGTATAACAAAGGTATTTAATTTTTATCTTAGAAGAATAAATTGAATTATTTTATAAAGTATTTTATTTGATAAATGCAATTTGAGAAAGAAGTTATAAGTAGAAATTAAGTTATATTTTATTAAATATTTTTTTATGAAAATTACGACATTGGAATTTATTATTGAGATGGATCAATAAGGTGTAATTGGTATTTGAGTTATCATTGTATTTTGTGAAAAGTGTTAGGGTGATAATTCTTGTCATCTAACCCTTTGTACTTGGCAGAGAAACTTGTGATATTTGATCTAGGTTTTGAAGGTCATCCTACATCAAAGAAAAAGGTATGGGCATATTCTTCCTTGGTTGAGTTGATTGGTTGGTATTATGAAAAACAACTTTGGAGTGAAAAGGAATTACTTAGGTTTCCTTGTTGAGTTATATGTGAAGAGTGTTTTATAAGCATTTTTGAGTGTGCTTTGAATTAATGCTTCAAGGTATTTTGGAATAAAGAGTTGTTGATAAAACCTTGTATGATAAGTATTGTTGTTGAAGCCATTGATTGGGTGAAGAACTTGAATTAAGGTTTGCAAAGTTCATGAGTATCATTGTTATTGGTTGATAAGAATTGTTGGAAAAATTTTGAGTGAATGTTCATATGCTTGGACTAGGGTTTGTGAGTAAGGATTATTTCATTGAGTGATTGGTTGAGTAGATTTGGTTGAGCCTAATCAAGTGGATGTGTGTAATTATTAATCAAGTTCTATAAAATAAATTATTCTATATTATGAATTGAGTTGAGAAAGTGATTGAGAGTTGTGAATGTGAATCATATTGAGTCTCTAACAATTATCTATATATTTCTAAGAGATTGATTGAAATTTATTGAGTATTAAGGTGAATGTGAAGCATATTGAGTCTCTAACAATTCTCTATATGTTTCTAAAAGAGTGATTGAAAATTATTGAGTATTGAAGTGAATGTGAAACATATTGAATCTCTAACAATTCTCTTTATGTTTCTATTAGATTGGACAAGTTATAATGTGGACTTGTTGAGAAGCTTTGAGGTAAGTCTTTGAGAATACATGTGGACAAATTTGTGTGAGCTTTTGTGAAATATTACAATATAGACTAAGAGCAAATTTGGTTAAGTACTAGTGAGGACTTATTGAACAAATTTGGACAAGTTCTAGTGAGGACTTGTAGAGTAGATTTGGACAAGTTCTAGAGAGAACTTGTGGATAGACTAGTGCAAGCTTTTGTGGAAGCTTGCAAAGAATATTTGAGATAAGTATTTGAGAATACTTGTGAGTAGAGTTGATTGATTGATTTGTTCAAACCTTGAGTTAAGGTTTGGGGTAGATACAACAAAGTTGATTTGATATTGAGTCAAGCTTTGAGTTAAGGCTTGAGGATAGATATTGAAGATAGATTTGTGCTAGACTGAAGGACTATGTTTAGTATAGATTTGAGGACATATTTTGGTGCAAATTTGAGGATAATTTTGTGCCAGACTAGAGATAGAGATTGAGGAGACAAAGCTTTGGAGGTGATAGAGTTAAGGAAAGAGGTATCCATCCAGAGCAGAGAGTATAGGTATATTTTGTGGATAGATTTCCACTTGCTAAGGGCAGTGGAGGCAGAGGTCTTCTAGAGGATCACCATCCAGAGCAGATTTAGGAGATTGGTGTCTCCTATGGATAGAGATCCACTAACTTGATTAGGGGATGTGTGTATCCTTTTAACAAAGGTCCATAAACATTGTAATACGGAAAGGATTCCCAAGATATTGATTGAGAAAATGTTAGTGAAATATTTTCTCCATAGAGTAGCCCACATTGGTGAACCACATAAAATTGGTGTCTCAATTGTGTGTGGTGATTTATGCATTTCTTTGATTACTGTTGTTGATATTGCTATCTTTATATTGCATAATATTGATTGGAAAGAAAAGTAAAAAATGGTCTTATACTATTCACCCCTGCTCTCAATATAAGCTTGTGTTCTTCAACAACTACTGTACTATTATATTTTTCTTTTTGGTTACATAGAATTTCTTAAGTGCAAGGGACATCCTTCATGCTAACATTATTTTTATTGAAACAAGACTATTCCTATTATTTGAATAAATTGAAGATGATTTACAAAGACAAAATTTGTCTCCACTACCTTCTTTGCTTTGAAAAATAATTATGAATCCTCCTATGTAGCATTGAGTCCTTTTAAGTTTACATGCACATATTGTAATTTCTTATTCTATGCATCTTTCGAGTAGTTTTAATATTTCAAATGAATCATGCTATATTTTACCATTTGATGAGGTAGAAGGATGTTCTTTACCACTTTTTATGAGTAGAAAATCTTTCATGATTTGTCTTCCTTTATAATCTAATTCTCTTGCCTCAACTCTAGATTTTTATGATGGCCAAAACTTTTCACATTTCTTGGATTTTTTATTTTGTAATATATTGGTATATGTTCACTCTCATGGCATATAAGGTATCAAATACAATTTTTTTATGGACCACTTGTTGAATCCATTATACTAAATAAAATTTAGTCACAATGGATTTTAGAAAAGACTTTAAAATATGCATGTTAGTATAGGTCTATGTATACTCTATTAGATTTTATTCTCTAGAAATTTATTGTTTCCTATATCAATTCACTAACAATAATCATAATATAAGATGGAATCCTAAAAATCTTGTTCCACAATATAATCCTCTTAATACTTTCCATCTCTACGTAAATACAATCACTTAATAGCTTTAAACATAAAGCATCACTATAGATTAACCATATATGATAAATAATTATTGCACATCCTAACTTTGAACTAGATAGCATGATAAATCAATTTGTTTTCTTTTTTGAACCAAAATCCATTCCATAATAAAAATTTAAACATCTATCACATAATTTATGTTACAGGTAATTCCTTTATTTGATGCCCCATTGACTCAGTTATATTAGTAGAGGATCATCCAAGAGGGGGGAATCATTCACTTTTTAGGTATTCCTTTTGCCTTTAATAGTTTAGGGTCAAACCTATGGAAGTATGTCACTAATAGGGTGGAACAAAAAATTACCTACCAGTCCACCAAGAAGCTCTCCCTTACTGGTAAATTTCAAAATTTCTCAAAAGTCCTTGTAGCCACCCATGTTTATTATTCTTCCTATTGTATCTCATCCAAAACTATTAAAAGAAGCTTGATAAGCTTTTGCATGTATTTTTATGGTTCTCTTCTAGCAATGGTTTGGGATTCTACCATATATCCTTGGAGTATTATTGTCTCTCTAGAAGCCATGATGGGCTTGGCATTTTTAATACCCAACATCAAGGTTGAGCCCTCTATTTTAAGTGGGTCATTAGAGCCCTTGAAAAAAATGAGGCTTAGAATATTCTCATCTATCATTGTATCTATTAAGGTTCCCATTTTGGCCATAATATTTGGAGGAACATGGGATTCCCTTCCCTTATTGTTGCTCCTATGTCTATCAAAGTGATAGGATCCTTTATCATCAAGAGCATTTGGAAATCTTGGGAGAGTGTTAAGCCTTGGATGATATGGAATGGCTAGATCTTATAGAATTATCTCTTCATTAGCCAGATGAATTATTGGTGGTTTCATGTCATCACCTACCAAGGTTCTCTGCTTGTAAAATTTTCCTAGGTCTATGTACTTCATTTTTTTGCAAAGGTGTGCAGTGCATCATATCAAGGATTGGCTCCCTTGAAATGAATTCAAATCAAAATTTGAGCTCAAGCACTCTAACAAGGACACTTTTGATATCATCAAGGTTGCTCTCTCTAACTCCATGTTTCACAAAAAAAATATGTTTTCATAGTGACCTTGGTGGAAGGACTAGAAGTGTTATCCAAACACTCATGTATGAAATTGCAATACTTTTTTGGGGTATGGATGAATCTCTCCTTACCTCCCCATGATTGATAAGCTCAATCAATGATGTAATGTCTCTTCCCCTTGGATTTTTTGGATGCATAGGTTCTAGACCACTTGGACTTCTTTCTTGGAGCCCAAGCATTCTTGTTTTGCTTGGAGTCTTCTTTACCAAGGGATTTCTATTGAGGAGCATCTCTAAAAGTTAGAAATCCCTAGCCTTTATTGCCCTTTATTTTTCTAGTCAGAGGACTTTATCCATATTTTTTGGGTTTGTGCTCATGCTCATTCCCTTTAGGAGTGGGTTTTTTTAGACCCTATTCATGTGCCATGTTTGAGTGGAAGAATATCATTTTGGGAGAACCTCCACCTATTGAATAGAGAACCCCCACCCTTATCGACTATTTTATTTGAAGTGTGGCACTTGTTTCATATGGCGGCCTTGTACAACATGTGGAAAGCTAGACATGACTGTATATTTGGTAAGTGGTCTTCCTCTCTTCACATATTTGCTTTTGAAAAATCTAATATTATTTTCCTTATGTATTTTTATATTGTGATTCATGCCAATAAGGTTACAATGGAGTTATCCCATCTTTAGGAGTTGATTGTTCATTGGAGGAACAATCTATGCATAGTCAGTCAAGTTTCTCCTAAGCAAGATTATCTCTAAAGCTAGTCTAGGTCTAGGAAATATTGTTGCTCAACCTCAAATTGCACTCCTACCCCAAATCAACATCCCTCTCCTTACAAAGTTGGCCCTAGTAACCTAATTGCTCCTCTCTCTCCTCTAGCTCCTTGTCTCGATGCTTGGGATAAGTTAGGTGCTCTGCTGTTTGCTGTAAATGAGGGTCCATTTGCTTATCGTTGAGAAGTTTTTATTCACATATTTTGAGCAAGGATGGGATTCAATGCGAAAATCTCTAGTGATAATTTTGGGTGGGATTTGGTCCCAATGGTTGCTAAATCTACGTAATGAAACTTCATCATTGTAGGGATTCCTCTTTTTTGTTTTTTCTCTTGTTAGCTAGTTGATAGTGCATGCCGCTTATGGTTTTGATTAATTTTTAGTTAATTTTTTATTTTCCCGTGTTGTTTTAATGATAGTGATATTTTGGTTGATGGCATTGGCCACATGGTGTGTTTATCCAACTCTTTTTTTAATGTATTGTATTAATTCTTTTTTATTAAAATAGAGGAATCAATAACTACCTTTCCTGTTAACAACTAGTCATAGAGTCAAGTAGCATTGCCACTAGGAATTGTATCTATTAATTCTTTAATATAACATCTTTTTACATTAAAAAATATTTGAAAAATTTAATAAATATTTGTTAAACTCCTATATGACATAATCATCAATTTTAATAAATTATTTAAAAAAAAAATTATAATATATATTTTTTATTCTTAAATCAATAAAAAATACTCCAATTAAAACATTCTAAATTTTTTTTAAATAACTTTTCTTTATTACTACCTAGTATTTTCATAAAAATATATTATTAAAGGTACTAAACCACAAGATCGGGCTCCCATGCATTCTTTCGTTGTGATAAGACATTTTTTAAAATTAATACCTAATATAGATTAGTATTTCTATATGTTTTCCCAGGAGCATATATTTCTTAAAAATAGTGAACAAAACATTTCAAAAACATATATTAATAAATACATCACTCATTTCAAATAAATTTTTAAAGCTAAATATATATAGGTTAATAGGGACAATTCAACCGACTTTCTTTATTTTCAACAAATATATTCATAATTGCAAGGATTCATATTTATTTCGGTTTTGGCTTTGGATAAGCAGCGTAGAAGTTGAAGTCATTTGATCGAACACGAACGAATTCACGGCGGATATCAACGAAAGTAGAAAGCGGAAAGCTAGCACAAGCCCAAACACCACCCCAAAACACCTCGCACTTGCCTTAAACTCCCTCAGGAGGAAACCTGAGAAACTCTATGGCCTCCAAGAACTCAAAACAGAGCTCCAACACCTTTAATTAGTATGCTAATTCATCGATCTTAATTTTGTTGGAGCACCAGATAACTTCTGTTTTGCACGTTATCGAATTATGTTGGTCTTAACTGAGCAGCATATCATCGATTACTTTTATTCCGCGATTTTTATATATTTCAGAAGTTTTAACATCATACTAAAAATTATTAAATGTTTTTATAAGTTTAAATTTTAGGAAACTCAACCTTTTGTAAAGGTAGTAGTTTGCTCCAAACCCCCTTAATGTGTGGTATAGGGAGGATAATGGTATGAATCCCCAGTGACTGGTGGTCCTCATTTTACATTGGAAAGAATGGAAAAACAGGTACTACTGATGGTCTCCATCTCATGTATAGGTTTGTTAGGAGCAGTCCATGTGGTTTAAACTCTGTACTAATCAATTATTAAAATAACCAATTACTAAAAATAACTGTATGTAATAAAAAAAATTATTTATTTTTGTTAATTATGATTTTTTTTTGGTTTTTCTTTGTTTTCATGTTTTAGCCAAAACAATAGGCCTACTATGGATTGATAAATTTCTTATTTGTTTTCGTCAGTCAAGAGCCAAATATTGATTTTAACTGTTTGATGGGAGAATCCTTATCTCAGATAGCAGAAGCTCTAATAGCTGTAATGGATTTTCTATGCTCAACAATGGATTTCCCAGGTTTAAAGGACACATACTTCAAACTTTTGAAAGTTTTTACAGGGAGTGCCTTCCAGTATACTATCAAGTGAGGAAGTTTCAGAGAATATTCCCATCCTGTTTATTTCCTTTTTGACAACTCTTCTGCCAGCATCATAGTGGAAAAATATGTTCGTTCCCATGCATTGTATGACTCAAGATAGTGAAGCAATGCAATTATTAAGGAAGGTTTTGGCCACCCTGCCCTCCGCAGTGAACTGGGTTAAACTTTGAGATGAGTTTGTTCGCTGAACTTAGTGATGGAGAATTAAGATAATTCATAATCTAGTAGACAACACAACCACCGGGGTCGGCAGTCACTCCTGACTTTATTAACATCCTCTTGTTGTCACTTTCAAAAAATACCTTTTTGTGGACTTGGTTTATATCATTGTGAGTTGGAGATGATTCATTGATTATTTGCTGGCAAGGGAGGAAAACAAATTAACTTAAACAGTTTTGAATTATATTTTATTAATTATAAAATATATATTTTAATTTTAATTGTTACTGTTATTATAAATTTTATTCTTTTAAGTTAGATGAAGTCAACAGTATATTAAGGCATTAAACAAGGATAATCAACCAACAAACACTCCGTTACTACTATCCAACCTACTACTACTATCCAACCTACTTTTAGATAAATAATATACTTCTTATCCCCATGAGTGTGGTCTACTCGTCAAGGACACCACTTGCATTATCGATGATGTGACCCGGGTTCAATCCTCATGGTGGATGTGTATAAGAAGTATTTACTCAAAATATATATATATATATACTTCTTTCCTAAAAATATCTATAATTTTCATTTATGAGATTAAAAAAACTTACAATGCTATTTAGGAGTTGGTCTAAAATGAACTAAGAGGAGTATTGACTGCTTGCTATAATATTTTACAAATAATTTATACTATAAAAATAAAATCCTAAAAATAGGACTAAATAGTGGAAAATAGGAATAATTTCCTAATCAATCATGGTTCTGAAATGACTGTTACTTAAGAATAAAAGTGGGACTCAAGTTTCAATTCTCAAGACAAACTCTATTTGAAACCTAGGGTCCCTTTCAACACCCTCTTTTTTTGCTATTAATAGATCTTTGATATGATCTTTAATAAAATGAGGATTGTGAGGAAATCTCAAATCCTATAACCACTTCTTCCATCAAGTGTTGTTGGAAGATTAAAACCATCTTTTGAAAAACCATCTACTTCTACATCTAGTTCCCTACAAATGTGCTTGTATGAAATATCTATTATAGAAGATTCTAATAATTGCACTTGCTCATAGAAAGGACTAAAAATAAAATTTTCATGTCAACAAAATCTATAAATCAACTTATCACTAATTTTAAATCTCTAAAGTTTGTAATTTCTTGTTCCACTTGAAACAATTCTCAAGTATAAATAGGAATAACTTCCTAATCAATCATAGTTCTAAAATAACTCTTACCTAATCCAATCTAGAAAGGATGGGGTGCCTAAATATTTCTCTTGATTTAATTCTTACCATAATCCTTTGTCAGTTATAAATCTCCATATAAAAAATTCTACTAAATGTTTTCCAAAATTATATATATTCTTGAGGCCTCATCCTCCATGATTTTGGTTTAACTATCCTATTCCATTTAACTAGTGCCATAGTATCATTATGTTTGTTCCTTGACCAAAGAAATTGAAAATATTTTCTTCTTATTTTATCTACTATTATGATGGGAATGTAAGTAAAGGAGTTCCAGTAGTGTGGGATGGATTCAATTCCAAAACTGATTTCACCAATGTATGGGGACCTCCCAATGATAGCCACCTGGTGTAAGAAAAAGTATAATAATGATATAACCAAATATATTCAACTACATATTTAAATATAATACAAATAAATATTTTTTAATTATTTAAATAATAAGTATTTTATATAAAATATTTTTATAATACTATTTAAAAAAGATTGAATGAGTAAAAACAATACACACACTTATAATATTGTTATAGAAAATCTTAAATTAAGAAATACACATTGTTGCATGTAGAAAAATATATGACAACATTGTTATTAGAAGTAAAGCTCAAAATAATTTAAAACTTTTAGAGATAAAAATATTTTATTTGTTTTATTTTTTCACATATGCATGTTATTTTATAATTTTATATATATATTGTATCAAATTTGTAATACATAATAAGTTGTAGAAATATTTTGCATTATCATGTAAGTGGCATTATAACTTGAAAATCATATTGAACATAGTATATGCATGATGAGGAGTACATTTTTATCGTTATATTTTTTGATCTAACAACATCTAAATTTAGTTGATATAAAGGTTTTTGTATTTTGTTGTATATATTTGGATTGAGGAACAAGGGGTTGTACTTGGGTCCCCCACCCTTCACAAATCACAATTCTCTCTTGTAGAGCTTGAGAGTTTACAAACAAATTCAATTTTCATCTCAATTGAGTTGCTACAGCTAGATACCTAAATCATTTTCATAAAAAGATTGGATTTTTTATTTTTATTTTCTAAATCTTCTTCAATTTTTAGTGTGAATACAAATATTAAAAAATTTAACATTTTTTTCTTGATATTATATTGTAGTAACCTTCATAATAGAAAAAACCCACCTCCACTATCTATGCATTACATCTAGTAGAGTAATATTTCTAAAAATTTACACCATCATAGTTTGTTTTACCATATTTGGATTACTAGTTTCCTTCCGAAAGCATAAGTGCAACCACAATAATTGTAATAAATAGTTTATATTAAAACACATTAATGTTTCAGGATATTGGTTAGGATCTCTTCCACATCCATGTATTTTTCTTCCCCTCTGTCATTGCATCTATACTTGAAGAAGTCTACTATTTCTTTCTGAATATCTATGACTACCATTTTCTCCATTAGATATTTCCTTAATTTGTGATCTGCTCCTATGTTTAATTAAGGTAGAATAAAATAATTTAGACTTTTTATCCCCCTCCATTTTCCAGGTTTCCCTAGACTTCTACCTCCATAGGATTTCTTCTTTAGCTAGGGTGGTGTGATATTCAATAAGAAGACCAAGTTCCTCATTTCTCAAGTCTTTTGTATACCCCTATCCCTCAATTATTGTTTTAAATTTATCTATTTTCATTTACAAATTTTATTTTTTCTTGAAGTTATTATTGAATTCCTCTCTATTCCATACCCTTAGATTCTTTTTTAGTTTCTTAATCGTGGTAGTCAAGCAAAAAAAAAATGTTCCTCTTATCAGGGTACTCCACTACTCTCATGTTGTTCTAAAATTTCTTGTATTGAATCCACATTAGTTCAAATTTAAAAGGTGATTTTTTTTTTATCTTGCTCCTCCTATGGTTAGAATAATAGGGTTGTGGTCAAATCCAATCATTGGGAGAGATTTAAGGTTTATATCTTTATTATTATTATACTAGTCCTGGTTCATCAACATTTTATATCTTCATTGCTACTATACTAGTCTTGGTTCATCAACATTATCTCTAACCTACTTACTCCTATGTCAATATCTAGTCAGTTGTAATCAATGATAAATACTTTTAATTTCATCATACTATCACTAGAGTCCATCCTTCCTAATTTCTTCTCTATTATAGTTAATGAAGTGTTAAAATCACTAGCTATCAACCATATATTCCTTCCTAGGTTAAATTTGATCTCCACCAAGAAATTCCATAGATGTTTCCTCCATACTTGGTAGTTGGGAGCATAGATGTTAGTAATAAAAATACTATATTTTTAGAGATTGATAATTACCTAGTTATTGGATTTGCATACTAAGGTTCCTTTGATCTCCTCCTTTTACCATGCAATAATTAAGCTACAAGGAGCTCCTTGGTCCTCCACTATTATACCATATTGTTTCCCCCACATAGATTCAATGAAATCTAAGTTTTTTATATCATTGAGGTTGGTTTCCTACAATAGGATAACATATGGTCTATGCTTCTGAATGAAAGACTTTAAAATTATTCTTTTATTTGGGGTATTCAGTCCTCTTAAATTCCTTGAGATTACCTTCATTTCTTCCCTCTAGAGGTTTTTTTGAGGGTGGACTACCTTCCTTTAAATATTTCCTTCTCTGCAAGTATCTTATTGGTTTTATCCATTGATGGTATATATCTAGGTTTATGGGTTGATGTTGTATCTAGGATCTTTTTGTTTTTCTTTGCAACCTTAGTTGTTAGTTCCTCTTATTAGTATTAATTATATTTATAATATTTGATCACAAATTGAATTAATAGGTTCCTTAATAAGAAGTTCTTTGAAAAATAAATTAAAAATACCCTCTTCATAATGAGCAAATACAAATATCCTAGACTAGATGTTTTTCAACTGGATTCTTCTAGATCTATTGTGATATAGTTAAATAAGATGTTGTAGGATTGATCCAACAGGCCCAAGATAAAGGCAAAATAGAAATATAATGAACAATACCTTCATAGCTTTGATAAAGAAGAAAATATGAGCCACCTATCTTGATGATTTTGGACCAATAAGCCTATGTAATGTGTCATACAAAATCTTAACCAAGGCTCTAGCAATGAAATAAATATTCTTTCATTATCTCATAATAGTCAAAGGAAGACAAATCCTAGATGGTATAGTGATAGTACATGAAACCATTCACTTGCTTGAAAAGAACAAATAAGTAGGCATGTTAATCAAAATGGAAATTAGTAAAGCCTATGATAGGGTATCTTGGAGATTTCTAGATAGATTCACAGAGAAATATAACTTTTTGTACTGATGTAGGAAACTAATAAAAAATTGCATCTCCACCATCTTATCCAATGGATTCCTTGCTAGCTATTTTAATATCTCAAGAGGGATTAGACAAGGGGACCTCATATTCCAAAATATATTCATTATTAAGGTATAATCCCTAGGTAAATCTATAAAGAAAATATCAAGAATATGGTCTAATTAGTGGAATGCAAGTAACAAACAAAACCCCAAATATAACTGATAGCCAGTTTTTTTATGACACTTTGCTCATTGAAAAAGCCTCTGTAAAATAATCCAAAGCTTTCAAACTCATACTAAAATATTATGAAGGAGTCGCTTCCTAAAATGTTAATTTTGACAAAAGAAAATTCTATTTTCTTAGTACCTCCATTACTAGACAGAAAAAAATCAAAGCAATCATGAAATGTGAAATCGAGAAACTGCTTACTCCTATATAGGAATTCCCTTTTCATTGGCTAGATCAAATTTTGTCATTGGAAAATAGTCATTTATAGGCTCAATAAAAATATTTTTGTATGGAAATTAAACCTCCAAATTGATTCAATTGATCCAATCAACCTTCCAAAGCCTACCAATCTACATGTTGTCAATATTCAAAATGCTTGTAAAATCTACAAAAATAATCGAATCCATTAGTAGGAATTTCCTATGTAAAGGTACAAAAGAAAGAAATGGATACCATCTAGTGGAGTGGGAGAATTTATGCCTCTCAAAATCCTATGGAGACTTGGATTAGAGAAACATGAAAAATATTAATGGAGCATTAGCAACAAAACTAGTTTATGAAGAAACTCATGGACCAACATAATGAGCACCAAATATATCCAAGATAGTGAGCCAACAACAATACGTAGAAGCAACTAGATAATGGTAATTTTAACCATATAGAACTATATTTATGAAGGAATAAGTATCATAGACAAAGGGTGTCAATGGAGGATTGGTAAAGGAACAAATATAATTTTTTGGGAAGATACGTGGTAAGAATTAGAACCTTTAGGTTGAATCCAAATATAGAAGAGTTAAAATAGACCCTAAAATAGGAATGGGAAACATATTTTAGATCTTACATAATCATATGGAGAGATAGCACAAACACTAGGTGAATATACATTGGGAAGAATATTTTAAGATGATATTTGGAGGCCCTCCATGTAGAACTAGGAGACTATTTTAACCCATACTTAGAGGAACCTTACCTATTATAGTGGACCAGATTGATAACCAAAAACTATATAGTTAAAAGTGGATACAATGAAAGCCTAGATATACCTCAACAAAAAGCACCTTGGAGGAACTTATAGATAAACACATATATTCCAAGGATGAAATTCTTTATATGGTTGGTTCTCCAAAATAAAATGCTAACTTGGTTCAACTTGATCAAAAGAGGTTTTATAGACCCTAGTAGATGTCACCTATGCAAAAGAAATTAAGAGACAAGTCACTTGTTCATGAAATGTACATTTGCTCAAGTTATGTGGACCCAATGGATGAATACTACAGAGATATCCTAGATCATGCCCAAGAAAATACTTGACTACTGATATCAATGGATCCCTCCCTACAAGGAGAAGAAATTGATATGGATCCTAACAATCTTGATCTTCCTTTGGTGTATCTGGAAGGAGAGAAATAGAAATATATTCAAAGGAAAATCAAGGAGCTCTAAGGATATTTTTCAAATAGCTTCAAGTTAGTCTATTTGAATTAGTTATACCCAAAAATATAACATAAACCAACAATGGAGGTCATTTTTAAGCCAAAACCAATAATATATTCTCTTATTGTAGCCAATTTTTCAAATTAGTTTGGGATATCAAAGGAATAGAATTGCCCCATATGAGATCACAATAGCAACCAGTGAGTCCTAAAATCTAATCTTCCAAATCATAGGACTCCCAATGGATTTTATATTGGAAATATATTAATTATGTTATGCCAAAATATCTTCCATAGATGGTCTACTTGATTGTTTGTTCAAACTAGCACTAGCAATGCAATCATTCAATCACCCTAGGAATAATATGCATATACTAGGTACATTATTCTAGAGCTTCTCAAGGCATCCTTATTTAAATTCATGCATAGAACTCATAGCTTAACTATGAAGCATAGATGCATAGGCTAGATGTAAGATTAATAGGGCTTTATTTTTTTTTGGCCTTTAGTGGATTTTTTTGTCTTGAGGCTCTTTTGGTTTCTAGCTTGCTTTTCATGTAAAAGGGTGGGGACCCTTTTAAAACCTCATTTTCTTAATAATAATAAAAAACACATTATTGTTATAAAATAAAGTAAATGTTACCAATGGAAAATGTTAAAGTAAATATTAATCATTATTTGATTTAGGTATTTAACGTTTTGTTAGCTAAACTTACTACTTCCTCTAAAGATAAAAATTAATAAATTTAACTTAACAATGCTCAATTAAAACCCCTTTAGGTTATCTACATATTTGTTTCCTTTTCTTAATATATGTGTAAACCTAGTTTCTTCAAAATTTTTAGCAAGGTCTTGTATTTCCATAATTATCTCGTGTATGTTCCATGTAGCCTTTGTTTTTTCAAAACTATATATGTTATTATTAGTGAATCACCTTCCATCCATACTCTATTCCATTTAATTTATATTCATATTTTAACCCTTCCAAACCTACCCAAGCTTCAACTTCATTATTTGTCTTAAATTCACTATTGAAAGCGTAATGAGACAAAATATCTTATTTTTCTTCAATTCACATTATTTATCTCTATATATATGGTGATATTTTCAATATACTACCTCTAACTATAGTTTTTTTTGAAAATTTTGAAAAAAATTGTATTAAAACAAAGATTAATTACAATAAGGGAAGAGACTCTTCCCAGTCAAACTCAGAGAGAACACAATATTACAATAGATGAAGCAGCTTGTCACAAAATTGTGACACAAATCTTCTCCTTAGGCCGCGAACAAGCAACATGTCGTGAAATCACGACACCTTTCCCCTTTGGCCGCAAAAAAGCAACATGTCGCGATATCGTGACATTTTCCTCCTTTGGCCGTGAAAACTCAACAAGTCACGAAATCGTGACACTTTTCTCCTTTGGGCACGAAAGTGCAACATGTCACGAAATCATGACACCTTTTCTCCTTTGGCCGCGAAAAGGCAACATGTCGCGATATCACGACACCTTATCACCTTTGGCAGCGAAAATGCAACATGTCACGAAATCGCGACACCTTTTCTCTCTTGGCCGCAAAAAAGCAACATGTCGCGAAATCGTGACACCTTTTCTCTCTTGGCCACAAAAAAGCAACATGTCACGAAATCGCGACACCTTTTCTCCATTGGCCGCAAAAAAGCAACATGTCACGAAATCACGACACCTAAGCTCCCTTGGTCGTGAAAATTTAGCATGTCGCGAAATCGCGACACCATTTCTTCCTAAGCTACGAAAATGCAACTTTTCACAAAATTGTGACAACTTTCCTCCCCTGGCCACGACGAAGTGACATGTCACGAAATCACAACAAATTTCCTCCCTTGGCCGCGATGGAGCGACATGTCATGAAATCATGACAACTTTCCTCTAGCGATCGCGACGGCACACCATGTCACAAAATCGTGACAACTTTCCTCCAGTGACCGCGATGGCGCAACATGTCATGAAATTGTGACAACTTTCCTCCAGTGACCCCGACCGTGCAACATGTCACGATATCGCAACAACTTTCCTCCAGTGACCGCGACGGCACAACATGTCGCGATATCACAACTTTCCTCCAGCGACCGCGACGGTGCAACATGTCACGATATCATGACAACTTTCCTCCAGCGATCGCGACCGCGCAACATGTCGTGATATCATGACAACTTTCCTCCAGCGACCGTGATGGCGCAACATGTCACGATATCGTGACAACTTTCCTCTAGCGACCATGACGGTGCAACATGTCGTGATATCGCGACAACTTTCCTCCAGTGGCCGTGACGGAGCAACATGTCACAATATCGCGACAACTTTTCTCTAGCGGTCGTGACAGTGCAACATGTCGCGATATCGCGACAACTTTCCTCCAATGACCACGATGGCGCAACATGTCGCGATATCGCGACAAATTTCCTGCAACGACCGTGACGATGCAACATGTCACGATATCACGACAACTTTCCTCTAGCGACCGCGACAGCGCAACATGTCGTGATATCGCGACAACTTTCCTCCAGTGGCTGCGACGGCGCAACATGTCACGATATCATGACAACTTTCCTCCAGCGACCGTGACGGTGCAACATGTCGTGATATCGTGACAACTTTCCTCCAGCGATCGCGATGACGCAACATGTCACGATATCGCGACAACTTTCCACCCTTTGCATTTTCTTTGATCATTGGCACAAGGACCTTTCCAGACCCTGTCTAATCACCTCATCCTCAATATCCATGTCAATGTGCAACTGAACTCCAACCTCCTTTTCTGCACCCATCTTAGCCAGAAATTCAGCTGCTTTGTTCAAGTATCTACTCGCATAAAATGGGATCACGTCCTCCAATTCCTTCCATAATTCTTTAATTTGGGTAACAAGAGCCCTCAACCTCCAAGCTTTCAGATCAAAGTTCCTCATGTAGTCCAGAGCTCCAACCAATAGTTGGTAGACAATAAATAGTACTATTTTTAATGCAATTCACACATCATTTTTCTTATTGGTATTAATTGTAATTTTTCAATCCCCCTTAATTAAAATAAATTTATATCATTTTCCAATAACAACTTACATCCAAGTAAAGAGTTCCCTAGTCTATGTATAGTAGTAAGTTGAAGTTTCACATGATTTTACATTTTGACTTTATTATCTGGAAAACGCCACCTTTATAATATTTCCTCCAATTTTCTTTGAAAGCACCATCAAAATTAATTTTGATGAATCCAAATTTTAGACATTTCTATTTTTAATAAGTCAATGTAGATTCTTTGTTTTAAATGCATTTTCATGAATGCATGTTTTTTTCTGTTATGTATTTTAAGTAATAAATTTCCACAAATAATGATATGACCAAATCCCCAAATAATACATAATGCATTAGATTTAAAATGCTTAATCAAAATTTCTAGATTTAATACAATGACAATCGTCTACTTAGAAAACTTTCTTAAAATTAGTAAGAGAAAGTGTTTCTAAGGCTACAAATTTAGAATGCCAATACATAGAAAAATTTAAATCAATAAAAGATATTATAGCAAATATTGGTCCATGAGAAATATTACATAACAATACATAGTCCAAGAACATGCCAACTAATAGAATGTAAATTAATAAAATGCTACCTAAGAAAATACAGTCTATTAATATGGTCAAAGACAATATTGGAAAATGGATCAAAATCATGCACAACAAACAACAAAAAATAATAGGCTTATATAAATTGCAGGACCTAAATAATTAAATGTAAGCAATGGAAGCGCAACAAGTAAAAAAACAAGTAATTCCTCAACAACTATACCTTGGGGTGCGATTATACTTTGGAAAGTTTCAATAACCATACCTCCACCATGAATCATTAGACAATAATCCTTTAATGTAGTCCAAAAACAAAATACCAACCTTACCAAGTGACTCAATGAACCTCTAACATTTTATATACTTTCCTATAACCTACATCCAACAATTCTACTCTCTTATTGTGCAACCAAAATTATAGAATTTTTAGTGAGTTATATAATATTAATAAATATGGTATATATTTCAATATTGATTCTATTACAAAATTACATCCAAGATTATTTAAGTTCTTTTTTTGTAGTGTTATACAAAGTTGCCTTCATATTCTATATGTAGCTTTATATAATTACTTGACATACATATATCTAATTTTAGATATGGAACAACATTAAATATTTTATTTATCATTTTTCATAGCCATACAAGAGTCACATGGATAATTAATACATTTATTAGAATATGGAAACACCTAACTTATGAATCTAAGTACAACATTGATTATATTAGTTTTAAAGAAATATTCATAGAAGTTATCTTACTTGAAACGAGACATAAATGCATAATATAACCTTTGAACTCTACATGATTATAAACATTATTCTATAATTATAGGAATGTTTCTAGTAGAATTAACTTAGCTAAATCCAAAAAAAATGGTGGCATCAATAATGTCCGATTTTTACAAAGTATAGTTTTAAAGATGAATCAATAATGAGGTGTTACTAGTGATCATATCAACAATGTATAACTACTACAAAATAGAGTTATCAGTGAATGCAAATACCCAAAAATAAATTCATCCTATTTACCTCATGAATAAGTCATAAGAATATAAATGAAAGTAAAATCCACCTATGAAATATACCTTTCATATTATCATACCTATGACAAAGGATAAATTTAATATAATTATTCCTTAATATCTTGATAAATCACTAGTATGTACTACACAAAAGCCTACACATGATGATTCTTGTGATGATTTATTTTAATTTTAAAATGGAATTAATAAACCATTTCATCCATACATATCATCACTTCATAGAATTACTATATATGAAACTCTATTTAGAGAGAATATTAATTTCAATGCCATTCAAAATGAAGGTAAAATTATACTGATGCCTTGGCCAAAACTGACATTTCTAAAAGTAACAATTGGCAACATGCATTCAATAAAAATCTTAAGATATATAAAACCCACTTTCAAATAATTTTTAGCAAGCCCTATAAATAACAATCTTGTCACATGTGTCCAAGAGGAGGTTTAAAATATTATTGCACACATGTATGTAAGTTATCCACCCAATGCTAATAAAATTAAAATCCATTATATCATAATATAAATCAAAGTCCTTATAATATTATTCTAAAAAAATATTTAAATAAATTCAAACCAAAGTATCATAATGAATCCATGAGAGTTGACAATAATACCTAGATTAGGCTCATAAAGTAAAAAGAAAATTAACTTTGAGAACAAGAGAGGTAGATATTAAATGTTAAAAAATTGAGGACCTAATGTAACCATGTATCTAACCTTATTTCCAAAGAAGATAAACCTAAGGTGAATCCTACTGAGTGTTACAAAGACTCCAATTCAATTAAATGTAAAAAAATATGATATATAAGTATGCTCAATAAGTGTCAAAGCAAAATATTCCATGTAGTCTACTAATACCTCATATTCTCATTACATAATTTAAATTTTTTTATCATAGTATCCAAATTATCATCTTAGTATTTCTTGAATAACATGAATCCAACTAGTACCAAGTCATGATAATATTACCACATAGAGTCATGAACCATCTCAGAGTTATACATTTTAATGTTGTAGGGAATAGCTTTAACCTCTAATAATTACTTTGGTAGTGATAACTTTGATATTAAAATAGGAATATATTTGAATCCTTAGTAATCATCCCATAAAAATTTGGAAGAAGAGATGGTGAGATGTTTTTCATGAAAGATACTCGTGTTTAGATAGTAAATATAAATGCAGGTTTTTTGAGTTCTTACGTTTCATGATTCCTCTATCTCATATGTCGAATATGTTTGTTACAAATTAGTGAATCTTCATTAAGAAGTCTTTATAGAGATTCCTAATGATTTTTTCCCTTCTTTTATTAGCATTGTTTCTTTTGCATTGGATTTGGGATATTATTTCCCTTTTGATAAAGATAGCTCAAAGGTGATACTACATTTATTTATTGTATAGTATTATTCCATGGTAGCAATTTTTTTGCAAGATTTACTTGGTATAGAAGACTATTATGTGCTACTAGTTTGTTTACTATTGTCTATAATAGGCAATTCAAATGACTTTTATCCTTCATTAGATGTAATTCATATGTCCTATACTATTATTATTTTAAAATTCAATGATAATTAAAGGAATACACTAGGGATTCTTTCCTATGATTTATTTTTTCTATAATATAACTATAGAAAATAAAGCAAAGGTAAAAATACCAATGAAAATCATCACTTTCAACACCCAAAAAATGAAGGTCAAAGATGTAGACCAATTGGTTTAACAAAACCTCATAAGGGGGTGTATGTCCAAGGTTCAAATATTGGAAATTTTTGGACTAAATGCTTGTCCCTTTCTTGGTGCTTTCAGTGGCATAAAAGGTTTAAAATGATTGTGGCATGGTGGTTATACGGGTGGACTGTGTGAAGAATTGTGTAGCAACTTCTCAGGTGGACAACATAGAATACTATGGTGGCCATAAAATCTGAATAACTTAACCAAATTCATGGTGGCTACCAATTCTAACATGTAAATAATAAAAAAACAAAAAATACACAAAGTACCTTTCTAATGTGTTGATAGCATCCCCAACTATGACACCAAAAATGTGATTATTCACTTTAATTCAATGGTAATCTTGGCATGTAACATGAAGAACACACACTCCACATAAGGGGGGCGGAGGTTCAAGGTTCAAATCTTGGGCCTCATCGGACTAAACGCTTGTCCCTTTCCTAGTGCTTTCAGCGGAATAAAAGGTTTAAAATGATTGTGGCATGGTGGTTATAGGGGCGGACTGTGCGAAGATCTGTGTGGCGGCTTCTGGGGTGGATAGTGCAGAATACTATGGCAGCCATAAAAGCTGGACAGCCTGCCCAGATTCGTGGCGGCTACCGATTCCACCATGTAAATTCAAAAAAAAAAAAAAAAACATGAAGAACACAAACTTATACTAAGAGGGGGGTGAACAGTATAAGAGCACTTTTTACTTTTCTTTCCAAATCAATATTATGCAATGTATAGATAGCAATGTTAACAATAGTAATTAAAGTAATGCACAAATCATCACACACAATAGATACACCACAATTTACATGGTTCACCCAATGTGGGCTACTCCACGGAGAAAATCTTTCACTAAAATTTTCTCAATAAATATTTTGGGAATCCTTTCCCTAAAATGTTTATGTACCTCTATCCAAAAGGAGATGCTGATCACATAAATTAGGTTCATGGATTTCTATCCATGCTCTGGCTGGTGATCCTCTAGAATACTACTACCTCTACTACACTAGCTTGCGGATCTCTCTCCACTGAAGACTATTATCCCCACTCAGAAGACCTATCCTGACTACCCTTTCTAATGGATATATATCCACTAGAGACTACTATACTCTCTACACTAAATACATTCCTTAGGTCTAGCACAAATCTTATCAACAAGTCCACTCAGCACTTACTCAAATATGGTCAACAGGTCCACTCAGAACCTGCTCAAATCTACTCAACAGGTCCACTCAAAAACTACTCAAATACGCTCAACATGTCCATTCAGAATATACTTAAATGTGATCAATAGGTCCACTCAAAACCTACTCAAATCTACTCAACAGGTCCACTCAGAACTTGATCAAATCTACTCAACAAGTCTACTAATAAATTGCTCAAATATGTTCAATAAGTCCACTCAAAAATAATTCAAATATTCTCAACAAGTCCACTTAGAACTTGTCCAAATATGTTGAATAATTCTACATAGAACTTGCTCAAATTTGCTCAATAATTCCACTCATAACTTATCCAAATATGCTCAATAAGTTCACACAAAATCATTCCATAAGTCTTCTCAAAGACTTGCCTTAAATCTTCTTAACAAGTCCACACAAAACTTGTTCAATATCATAGAAACATAAAGAGAATTTTTAGAGACTCAATATGTTCTATACTCAATGCTCAATCACTTTCTCAACTCAAAATATTTTCAACAATGCTCAATAACAAATATCACATAAAAATTATACTCATGTTCTTTTCAAACCCTAGTTCAAGTTCTTTGCACAACAACTTACTTAAACAACAATGCTCATAAAACAATCTTCACATAAAAGATACTCATGTTCTTTTCAAAACTCTAGTTCAAGTTATTTTCACAACTTACTTCAACAAAAATGCTCATAAAACAATCTTCACATAACAATGATGCTTACGTTATTTTCAAAACCCTAAATCAAATTCTTCACACAACCAATGGCTTCAACAAAAATGCTTATCAAACAAGGTTTTAACTAGAACTCTTTATTCCAAAAAAACTTGAAGCATTAAATCAAACACTCTTGAAAAGGAAATCCTAATCAAGTCCTTTTCACTCCAAACTTATTTTCAGAAAACCAATCAATCAACTCAACTATGGAAGAATTTGCTCATACCTTTTGCTTGACAAGGAGTAGACCACACAAATCTGCCACACTCACAATCACTTTTTTGCAAATCTCAAGAAATATTAGAAGATAATAATTTTCTCAATGAATCAGAATACAAAATGATATCAAACAAAATACACCTTATCACTCCAACTTTAAAATAATATCCAACACCTTCATTAAAATTCCCTTTAAAAATAAATTCAACACTCTTAAAGTCTTACTCCTCCAATATGCAAATATAATAATTAAGACTTTATTAAAAATAAAATCAAACTCCTTATAACTCCAAATTTTATTAAAAACAATTTCTAAAAAACACCAATTTTAAACTAGCAAGCCTTTCAACTATTTCCATCTAGCAATCCCTTTTAACTCCCAACTTTAGGCAATATTAAAAATAATCAAAATTTAACTACCTTGTCTTTGGAGGGATTAAAACCCTCAACGTAGCCCACAACCAATGCCTTAGCTGCGAATCCAACCGTAATGCGAGCTAAACACTTGCTTGGAAAGGGGAGAGCACCATGTGCTCTATGAACCTCCCCTTATCCACCAAAGATAAAAACGTGTCTTCCCTTTAAGCTTCAATACAATGCAAACATTTTCACTGCATTTTTAACACAGGCCACTCGATGCCTCAATGTTTTAGCCAATGCCTCCTTGCCACTCGGCCACGTTGCTCAGCTGGCTCTAAACTTTTCGTCGCTTTTAAATTATTCCCAATCACTGCCACAAAGAAATATGAAATCATTGTTTTCTCATGAGCTTCCTCTTCATAGTTCGCATGCAATCACGTTTCGAAGCAAGGATAAATTTGAATGCCTTTAAGGTATGGTATATATAGCCTTTCCACCTTTATGTAAACACATCGACTCTCCTCCAACCTTATTCGACGTTGGTGCTCGAATTAATTATTAATGATTAAATTTAAATATTATAAATTAATTTAATAAAACCTTTGGTTTTATTAGGGTCTTCTCTTATTACACAAATTGGTATTAATGATATTTATTTATAAAATTTAAATTCCTTTTGAATTTAAATATTTTATAAAATAAATATTAGACCTCCTTTTAACTTTGCAATAGGCCTCCTTGGGTTTTTATGAAAAACCTTTTAACTTATGCTCCCACATAATATTAAAATATTATGGAGCCCTTTTGCATTTAACTTTTAAACTATTGAAGCTTCTTCCTGGATATCAGTGAAAACTTTGACGACTTTATTTCTTGCCGAATTCCTTGACATTAATGATGACTTAATCCGGTGACATCAATGATAAATTTTACTTAGGGAATCAAAATGTCCAACAATATCCCCCTTTGTCATTGATGGCAACCCAAATTATTTTTACCGAAAACTTGACCTTTATTTTATTCTGCTCCCCCTGGGATATTGCTCCCCCTGGCTCAATGCTCTCTCAAATATCAAATCTCTCCCCCTTACTCAAATCTCTCCCCCTTTGACATCAATGGAAAAGGGTCACCTTTTGGGCTCGAGGCTAAGGATGAGCCTCTTAGCTTAGTGCCTCCCCCACCTTCTATTGAGGTGGTTAATTCTAGGGTGGGAGTATTTCTACTCCTACAAAGCACTATTCTTTACCTTTATCCTATTCTCTTATTGTCTAATTTTTTTGAATCCTCTAACTGTTTCTGTCCATGTCCTTATTTACGTCCACGTCTATATTCCTATTCTTTTTAGTGTTCCTATTCATATCCATGTTAATATTCTTATTTCTATTCCTATTCATATCCATGTTCTTGTTCCTGTTCATGTTCCTTTTCACATTCATGTTCCTGTCCCTGTTCCCGTTCCTGTTCATACCTATTTTTGGGATGTCTGCTCTACACCACTTTGGTGTGTGACCATCATTATTGCACTTATAACACTTAATGTTATTATTCCTTGGAGGTGCAAATATCTTAATATTTCTCCTAGTGAAGCCATATTCTCTTCCATCATAAACCCTACAATTCATTGCCTTGTGACCAAACTGATTACATGAGTAACAGTACCCATGGAAAAGTTATCCATTCCCATGTTCTTGTCTTTCTTGTGTCTTGCACTGTGAATCCATGTTCCCAAACCTATGATATGAAAAACATTTTCCATTGAAGTTTCCTTGTCTTAACCTCATTGGTATCCTAGTCTCTTTTGACATATTCTTATTGATGTCCCATCTGTATCTTCTTTGTGCATTGTTCCTATCTTTGTTGAACTCTCTATTGTCTAAACCATCGTATGATGTCTCACTTTATTTTACACTGTATTCTCCTAAAGTATATTCTTCTAAGGTTTCTTCACCTCCAAAACTTGAAGTTGACTCTCCTTCCCATTTATTTTGAATTTGTTCAAATCCAAGACCTATTTTACTGTTAGGACCCTCCTAACATATTATAATTATATATTTATTAGGGGTGCATCTTTCCAATCGCACCCCATCCTTCATATTTATGCACATCACCATATTCATTTTAGAACATCAAATCAAATACATTCATTTATATATATATATATCAATATTGCAGGTTAAACTCAATATTTCCAAAAGCGATTCTTATAAAACAACGATTCATTTATCTTATTTATTGCATTATATTGGTTCCTCCGAGCGGTGTCCTAACATTTGGATCAGAGCCATTGAATCCAATTTTTTTTTTTTTTGCCACAACTTTCGTCTTCACCTTGCTTGCTACTATCTTCATAAAAGAATACAGGTCTATTTCATGGCACTATAGATAAGAAAATTCACTTGTCCTTAACTAAAGGAACAAGCTTCGAGTCCGGTGATTTTCCTTAGCAAACGAGCAGACTTTCTATCATCCACACAACTGTAGTCATATCATCATCACATTCTGGAACAAATCATAGTAAAACTTGCCCTCTGCGTTTAAACGAATCCATAGCAAAGAGTCAGGGAGATACCCTGTAACTTCTAGTGAAAAGAAAATTTCGACGTGCAGGAAACACGTCCATACAGGGCAGGAAAAAAAATATTTTTTTCTTTCTTCTTATTACATCCTTACATTGCTTTTGCAAGGGTGTAAAATTGTCTTTGATCGGTGGGAAGAGGAGAAAAAATCCACTACAAACAAATATTCAGGTCAGTATTGATACGTTTTCGGTGTTGATTCAAAAATCCGGCAAGAATAAATAAATAATGTCCTAAACTTTGGTTTGGTTACCAATTAAAATAGGCACGTGGGCAGCATCACATATTTTGGGAAGCTGCACGATGATCACTGATGAGAAAATTAAAATTTAGTACCTAAAGTTTATTTTTTGACCAACAAATCATTCCTTCTCTTTGGGCTTAAATTCACTGCGCTCACTGACAAAGACCAACACAACGAAGGCGTGGAATTAGTATAACAACTCCTGGGCAACGATATTATTTATTTCATATCTTTCATATTATAGTCTAAAATTTGGTGCCTTTGAGAAAATATATATATAACGCTCAACGAAGATCTTCCTCTGGGAAATACTTCTATGAGAGCTTCGTATTTTGGAACCATTACATTGTTCGCAAAAGTAAACCCATAAGACGTAATCCATTATTACGTGAACGAGGTTTTGGCCGCTCGTGACAAATTTCTTAAAACTCAGGCATGTTCATTCAAAATAAAAAGCAGAAATCCTGTACCATCACATGCCATGTTACAGTCAGCACAGGAAGCCGTGTAAAAAACAACATCAAAAAAAAAAAAAAAATTGATAAAAAAGCAGCTCGAACCGTTTTTCGGCGACCATTAGAGAGAACGGCAGAAATTTATAAAACCCGGCAAAAATTTCTAAAGTTTTAAATAAAAAATTAAAAGATTTAATTTGGTGACAAAAGTTCGGCAACGTTTCGGCAAATTCGGTGGGTTCAAAAAATAGAAGGATAAAAATTATCCTACATTGTGTGTGGGGGGGATTTTGAGCACTTAAAATAGGGGTCAAGGAGCTTACGTAAGTGCCTAGCTTGATAGGCATCCCCTTCGCACCTGTGTGAACCAACCAACCCCACATGCTTGCTAATGTCAATGAAGTAACCACCTCATCTTTGACGACTTCAACTTTGGGTTCCCACACCCACCTCGGTCGTTCGTCGTCCACTGCTATCTAGCCGTCGCACAGCCCGCATACGCCGCTTCACCTTTAGCCGTTGAACTTGCCTTCCTTCGTGTCTCCTGACATGTGTCCTCCTTCCTCCCACTGCCTGATAGGTGTCCTTTCTCTTGCCTTGTTCCCCTCTCGTCCCTTGTGTCCATTCTTGCTAAAAATTGTCAAGGCATTGAAAATTCTCGCTAATTTTGCCACTTACAAAGATTATAAAATCTCCAAAACCTAACCGAAATGGCCGATGGAAGAATATATCATGATACCAACCTAATTTTGCTGCTTAATCTCGCCCACCTACGTCAAATCACATCAGTGCGTGTATATAAAATTCAATTCCAGGATATTGCCAATCGCATCACAGGGTTGGATGAATCAGTCCTCATAAGTGGGTTCATCAATGGATTGAAAGAAGAAATTAGAGTGAAGATCATGATGTATACTCCTCGCACCCTACAGGAAGCCATTGGATTAGCCTTGTTAGCCGACGATACATTCAATGTTCAATGTCAACATGGAGAGCAAACTATTGATAAATTGACATTCATGCACACTATTCCAAAACACAAACCCTTGCTAGTTAAGTACCTTAGCCTACAATAAATGGAGGAGCGATGAGCGAAAGACCTCTGCTATACTTGTGATGAGAAATTTGGGCCCCTTCATTGTTGTGCTACACAAACATTGTATTTATTGCATAAAGTCGATCCCTGTCTCTCCATAGAGCAAGCAGATGAGGTAGTTGTGTCCGAAGCAACCAGTGCACCTACTCACATCAATGAAGAAGGCGAGGAATATGTGCATGACATGACCAAAACACCTGACCATAACAATGAAGGAAATGAGGTCGATTTGTCGGAAGTGCTCGATGCACCACGAAACGATGAGGTAGACATCCATGTAGTAAATAATGAAGGTGAGACATACACTCTCAATGAACTACACACAAGTTCATCACCAATAGTGAGTTATCATCGTATAGGCAGCCTGATTGAGAAAGGAGGCCAAATAGTGAGTGCACCTTTATTTTCCCTTCATTCTACACAGGAAGAATCGACTAAAGCGAAAGCCTACCGTCATCACAATTATCCTAAGGAAAATTTTACTATTTTTCTTGGAAATCCCCCACTAACACTCCGACCTTCATGATATCCTTGCCTTCGAAAGAGTGACATCAAGATAGTACAAGAAATTGCGCAAATTCAACTTGGAAAACAAGCAACGAAGCTCCTTACTTTGAGCTTTGAGGACAAAGCTCTTTTAAGGAGGGTGGCATGTTAGGACCCTCCTAAAATATTATAATTATATATTTATTAGGGGTGCATCTTTCCAATCACACCCCATCCTTCATATTTATGCACATCACCATATTCATTTTAGAACATAAAATCAAATACATTCATTTATATATATATATATATATATATATATATATATATATATATATATATATATATATATATCAATATTGCAGGTTAAACTCAATATTTCAAAAAGCAATTCTTATAAAACACGATTCATTTATATTATTTATTGCATTATATTGGTTCCTCCGAGCGGTGTCCTAACATTTTCCTTGATGTAGTCTTTTGTGTCTTGATGAAATTATCCAAGTTCTTTGAGCTATTTTTAAATCCTTTCATAATGATCATGGAGTACTCTAAATATTCTTTTAGTAGTGCTACTTCTTGTGCTATCTTCTCACATTCCAATATATTTGCTTCTAACTTATCTTTGAACCTCTTTGCCTTAGGCTTTGATTTTTCTTAATCCTCTATGAGCAATATTTTCTCTTCATCACATTCTTGAAACTGAATTTCAAGTTTAGAGTGTTGCTTTCTTACCTTCTTTACCGTGTCAAGGGCATAGATAAGTTTGCCCTTGAGATCATAACCATTCTCTTTTGAATATTCCTCTATTTTTTGACCTTTGTCCACATATTTATTTTCTATTGGCTTGTCTTCTATAGGATCACTTACTTCTTCTTCTAATGCCATTAGAAGATTTTCATCTGGTCCTTCAAGTGCATTCTCATATTCATTATCACTAAAACTATAACCATCCCTTGTACAATCATCTTCAATATGTTCAAAGTTACCACATCTAAAACACTTGAGAATTATTGGAGTTTTCTTAGTTGGTTTTTTTCTTCAATAATAAATAGGACTTCATATCTATCATTGTATAAAAAAGTAGCATCACTATCACTTGAGTACTAACTTGCCTTATTTGCATAGTAGCTACTTTTTTATCTTTGGAAGAACTTATTTCCTTATCTGTTTTGTCCATCCTTGTTTTTCTTTTGGTTCCTATATCTTTATGAATCCCTATACCTGTGATCCTATTTTTCTTCGTCATTTTTGTTTTTAGGTTCTTGAAAATCTATTGCAAAATGTCCATATTTTCCACAATTGAAACACTTAATAGATCTTAGATCTCTGGATATTATGGAATATTTATCTTTTCTACCATTATTATATTCTTCATCGCTAGATGACTCATTACATGATTCTGAAATCTTAACTTTTACCTTCTTGATTGCTTTGAAGGTTGCTTCCTTCTAGGGAATAGGATATTTTGTTCTTATCTCAAAATATGTAAGCATACCAAGCAACTTATCTCTTGTCAAAGAATCACCATCCATTGACACCTCTATAGCAGAAACCTATTCACTGAATCTTTTTGTAAGAGTTCTTAAGACTTTATCACAAAAATCTGATTCATCAGTCCTCATTTCAAGTCCTTGCATATCATTGAAAAACTCATCAATTCAAATTAGATAAGTACTAATATTTTCCTCATCATTAATTCTCAATGCTTCAAATTATCCTTTGAGATTTCATATCTTTGCTTTCTTGACACTTTTATATCCTTCATATATACCTTGCAATGTATCCCACATTTCTTTTGCAGTTCTACAATGCATAACTTTCATAGACTATATTCTATGAAAACCTCTCACAAGTGCATTGATTACTTTTGAATTATAGTACTTTAGAAATTTACCTTCCTTATCTGTAAGAATATTGACTATGGGATCATATCCAAATTCCACTACTTCCCAAAATTCATTGCCAATTACCATTAGGTAGATCCTCATCATCATACTCCAATACATATAGTAACTTCCATCAAATACTAATGCTGAATTATCTGAGGACACCTCCTTAGGATCTATTTTTTCTTGTTAGATTTTCCTTCAAGATGTTAAACTCTTATGAAGGAAACTGCTCTGATACCAATTCATGAACACAAGCTTATACTAAGAGGGGGGTGAATAGTATAAGAGCACTTTTTACTTTTCTTTCTAAATCAATATTATGTAATGTATAGATAGCAATGTAAAAAATAGTAATAAAAGTAATGCACAAATCATCACACACAATAGATAAACTACAATTTACATGGTTTACCCAATGTGGGCTACTCCATAGAAAAATATTTCACTAAAATTAATTCAATCAATATTTTGGGAATCCTTTCCCTACAATGTTTATGGACCTCTGTCCAAAGGAGATGTTGATCCCCTAAATCAGGTTCATGGATCTCTATCCACAGGAGAACTCCTTCTCCTATACTCTGGCTGGTGATCCTCTAGAAGACTACTACCTCTACTATGCTAGCTTATGGATCTCTCTCCACTGAAGAATATTATACCCACTCAGATGACCTATCCTCACTACTTTGGCTGATGGATCTCTATCCAATGGAGACTATTGTCCTCTCTGCTCTGTCACCTCCAAAGCTCTACCTCAAATCTACACTAAACATAGTCCTTCGTTCTAGCACAAATCAGCTCAAAAAGTCCACTCAAAACTTGCTTAAATATGCTCAACAGGTCCACTCAGAACCTACTCAGATATGCTCAATAGGTCCACTAAGAACTTGCTCAAATATACTCAACAGGTCCACTCAAAACTTGCTCAAATATTCTCAACAGGTCCACTCAGAACCTACTCAAATCTACTCAATAGGTCCACTCAGAACCTGCTCAAATCTACTCAAAAAGTCCACTTATAACTTGCTCAAATATGCTCAATAAGTCCACTCGAAACTTGTTCAAATCTGATCAACAAGTCCACTCAAAACTTTTCCAAATCTGCTCAATAAGTCCACATAGAACTTGCTCAAATATGCTCAATAAGTCCACTCAAAACTTATCTAAATCTCCTCAATAAGTTCACACAAAATTAGTCCACAAGTCTTCTCAAAGACTTGCCTCAAATCTGCTTAACAAGTCCACACAAAGTTTTTTCAATCTCATATAAACATAAATAGAATTGTTAGAGACTCAATATGTTCTATACTCAATTCTCAATCACTTTCTCAACTCAAATCAAAATATAGGATAGTTCAAATCTGCTCAATAGGTCCACTCATAACCTGCTCAAATCTACTCAACAAGTCCACTCATGACTTGCTCAAATCTGCTCAATAAGTCCACTCAAAACTTGTTCAAATATGCTCAACAAGTCCACTCAAAACTTGTCCAAATATGCTCAATAAGTCCACACAGAACTTGTTCAAAGCTGCTCAATAAGTCCACTCAAAACTTATCTATATCTGCTCAATAAGTTCACACAAAATTAGTCCACAAGTCTTCTCAAAGACTTGCCTCAAATCTGCTTAACAAGTCCACACAAAGCTTTTTCAATCTCATATCAACATAAAGAGAATTTTTAGAGACTCAATATGTTCTATACTCAATTATCATTCACTTTCTCAACTCAAATCAGAATATAGGATAGTTTATTTTATGGAACTTGAACAATCACTTCACACATCCACTTGACTAGGCTCAATCAACTCTACTCAACCAATCACTCAATGAAACACCCCTTTCTCACAAACCCTAGTCCAAGCATATAATCACTAACTCAAAAAGTTTCCAACAATGCTCAACAAAAAATCTCACATAACAATGATACTCATGTTCTTTTAAACTCCTAGTTCAAGTTCTTTGCACAAAAACTTAATTCAACAACAATGTTCATAAAACAATCTCCACATAACAATAATACTCATGTTCTTTTCAAAACCCTAGTTCAAGTTCTTTGCACAACAACTTCAACAACAATGCTCATAAAAAATATTCACATAACAATGATACTCATGTTCCTTTCAAAACCCTAACTCAAATTCTTCATGCAACCAGTGGCTTCAACAACAATGCTTATCAAACAAGGTTTTAATTACAACTCTTTATTCTAGAAAACCTTGAAGCATTAACTCAAACAATATTGAAAAGGAAACCCTCATCAAGTCCTTTTCACTCCAAACTTATTTTTAGAAAACCAATCAATCAAATCAACTATGGAATAATTTGCTCATACCTTTTGCTTGACAAGGAGTAGACCACACAAATCTACCACACTCACAATCACTTTTTTTCCAATCTCAAGAAAGGTTAGAAGATACTAATTTTCTCAATGAATCACAATAGAAAATGATATCAAACAAAATACACCTTACAACTAAAAATTTAAAATAATATCCAACACTCTCATAAAATACCCCTTTAAAAATAAAATCAACACTCTTAAAGTCTTACTCCAATATGCAAAAATAATAATTAAGACTTTATTAAAAATAAAATCAAACTCCTTATAAATCCAAATTTTATTAAAAATAATTTCCAACAAACACTAATTTTCAACTAGCAACCCTTTCAACTATTTCCAACTAGCAATCCCTTTCAACTCCCAACTTTAGTCAATATTAAAAATAATCAAAATTTAATTATCTTGCCTTTGGATGGATTTGAACCCTCAATGCAGCCCACGACCAACGCCTTAGCCATGGATCCAACTACCACATGAGCTAAGCGCTCGCTTTGGAAGGGGAGAGCACCACATGCTCTATGAACCTCCCTTTCTCCACCAAAGATAAAAATGTATGCCTTCCCTTGGTGCTTCAACACAATGCAAACACTACCGCCGCATTTTGAACGCAAGCCACTCGATACCTCAACGTTTTAGCCAATGCCTCCTTGCCACTAGGCCACGTTGCCCATCTGGATCCAAAATTTTTGTTGCTTTCAAATTATTCCCAATCGCTAACACAAAGAAATATGAAATCGTAGTTTTCTCGCAAGCTTCCTCTTCATAGTTTGCATGCAATCACGTTTCAAAGCAAGGATAAATTTGAATGTCTTTAAGCCATGGTATATATAGCCTTTCCACATTTATGCAAACACGTCGGTGCTCCTCCAACCTTATTTGACGTCAGTGCTCAAATTAATTTATATATAATTTAAATCTATTTAAATTTAAATATTATAAATTAATTTAATAAAACCTTTGGTTTTATTAGGGCCTTCTCTTATTGCACAACTTGGTATTAATCATATTTATTTATAAAATTTAAATTCCTTTTGAATTTAAATATTTTATAAAATAAATATTAGACCTCTTTTTAACTTTGCAATCGGCCTCCTTGGGTTTTTATAAAAAAACCTTTTAACTTATGCTCCCATATAATATTAAAATATTATGGAGCCCTTTTGCCTTTAACTTTTGCACTGTTGAAGCTTCTTCCTGGATATGAGTGACAACTTTGACAAATTTATTTCTTGCCGAATTCCTTGACATTAATGATGACTTCATCCGATGACATCAATGACAACTTTGACTTAGGGACTCAAAATGTCCAACAATCTCCCCCTTTATCATTGATGGCAACCCAAATTCATTTTACCGAAAACTTGACCTTTCTTTTATTCTGCTCCCCCTGGGGCATTGCTCCCTCTGGCTTAATGCTCTCTCAAATATCAAATCTCTCCCCCTTTAACATCAATGGAAAATGGTCACCTTTGGGGCTCAGGGCTAAGGATGAGCCTCTTATCTTAGTCCTTCCACCACCTTCTATTGAGGTGGCTAATTCCAGGGTGGGAGTATTTCTACTCCCAAAAAGCACTATTCTTTACCTATCCTCTTCTCTTCTTTTCTAAATTTTCTGAATCCTCTGATTGTTTCTATCCATGTTCTTGTTTTTTTCCATGTATTTATTCCTATTCCTATTCCTTTTCCTGTTCATATCCATGTTCATGTTCTTGTTCATATCCATATTCCTAATTTTGTTCTTGTTCCTGTTCACATTCATGTTCCTATTCATGTTCCCGTTCCTGTTCATACCTATTTCTGGCATGTCTGCTCTACACCACTTTTCTGTGTGACCATCATTATTGCACTTATAACACTTAATATTATTATTCCTTGGAGGTGCAAATATCTTAGGATTTCTCCTAGTGAAGCCATATCCTCTTCTGTCATAAACCCTGCAATTCATTGCCTTGTGACCAAACTGATTACATGAGTAATAATACCCATGGAAAAGCTACCTATTCTCATGTTCCTATATTTCTTGTGTCCTGCAATGTGAAGCCATATGCCCAAACCTATGACATGAAAAACATATTCCATTGAAGTTTCCTTGTCTTGACCTCATTGGTCTCCTGGTCTCTTTTGACCTATTCTGATTGTTGTTCCATTTGTATCTTCTTTGTGTATTATTCCTATCTTTTTTGAACTCTCTATTATCCAACCCATCCTTTGATGTCTCACTTTATTTTACACTATATTATTCTGAAGTATATTCTTTTGAGGTTTCTTCACCTTCAAAACTTGAAGTTGACTCCCATTCCCATTTCTTTTGAACCTATTCAAATACAATACTTGTTTTCCTTGATGTAGTATTTTGTGTCTTGATGAACTTATCCAAGTTATTTAAGCTATTTTAAAATCCTTTCATATTTATCTTAGAGTCCTATAAATATTATTTTAGTAGTGCCACTTCTGTGTGCTAACTTCTCACATTCAAAGATATTTGCTTCTAACTTATATTTGAACCTCTTTACCTTAGCCTTTGATTTTTCTAAATCCTCTATGAGAAATCTTCTCTCTTCATCACATTCTTGAAACTAAATTTCAAGTTTAGAGTGTTGCTTTCTTACCTTATTTACCATGTCAAGGGCATAGATAAGTTCTCCCTTGATATCATAATCATTCTCTTCTGAATATTACTCTATTATTTTATCTTTGTCCACATATTTATTTTATGTTGGCTTGTATTCTATATGATCACTTACTTCTTCTTCTAATTCCATTAGAATATTTTCATCTGGTCCTTCAAGTGCATTCTCATATTCATTATCACTGAAACTATAACCATCCCTTTTACAATTATATTCAAAATTTTCAAAGTTACCACATCTAAAACACTTGAGAATTATTGGAGTTTTCTTAAATGGTTCTTTTTCTTCAATCATAAATAGGACTTCATATCTATCATTCTATAAAAAAGTAGCATCACTATCACTTGAGTACTTACTTACCTTATCTGCATAGTAGCTCCTCTTTTGTCTTTGGAATAACTTCTTTCCTTGTCTTTTTTTTCCATACTTGATTTTCTTCTTGTGCATATATCTTTCTGAATCCCGGTACCTGTGATCCTATTTTTCTTCACCATTGTTGTTCTTAGGTTCTAGACAATCTATTGCAAAATGTCCATATTTTCCACAATTAAAACACTTAATAGATCTTAGATCCCTAGATATTCTAGAATCTTTATCTTTTCTACCATAATTAGATTCTTCATCACTGGATGACTCATTGCATGATTCTAACATCTTACCTTTTGCCTTCTTGATTGCTTTGAAGGTTGCTTTCTTCTAGGGAATATGATATTTTGTTCTTATCTCAAAAGCTATAAGAATACCAAGAAACTTATCTCTTGTCAAAGAATAACCATCCATTGACACCTCTATAACATAAATCTATTCACTGAATATTTTTGGAAGAGTTCTTAAGACTTTATCATAAACATCTGATTCATCAATATTCATTCCAAGTCCTTGCATATCACTGACATACTCATCAATTTGAATTAGATAAGTACTAATATTTTCCTCATAATTCATTTTCAATGCTTCAAACTGTCCTTTGAGATTTTGTATCTTTGCTTTCTTGACACTTTTATCTACTTCATACATACCTTGCAATTTATCCCACATTTCTTTTGTAGTTCTACAATGCATAACTTTTATAGACTATGTTCTATGCAAGCCTCTCACAAGTGCATTCATTGATTTTGAATTATAGTGTTGTAGAAGCTTAACTTCCTTATTTTTAGGAGGATTGACTATGAGATCATATCCAAATTCCATTGCTTCTCAAACTTCATTATCAATTGCCATTAGGTATATCCTCATCATCATACTCCACTACATATAGTCACTTCCATCAAATACTAGTGCTCAATTATTTGAGGACACCTCCTTAGGATCTATTATGTTCTTGTTAGCTTTTCATTCAAGTTGTTAAACTCTAATGAATGAACCCACTCTAATACAATTTGAAAAATATAAGCTTATACTGAGAGGGGGGTGAATAGTATAAGAGCACTTGTTACTTTTCTTTCCAAATCAATATTATGCAATGTATAGATAGCAATGCCAAAAGCAGTAATCAAAGAAATGCCCAAATCATCACACACAATAGAGAAACCACAATTTACATGGTTTACCCAATGTGGACTACTCCATAGAGAAAATATTTCACTAAGATTTTCTCAATCAATCTTCTGGGAATCCTTTCCCTACAATGTTTATGGACCTTTGTCCAAAGGAGATGTTTATTCCCTAAATTAGGTTCATGGATCTCTATACACAGGAGAACTCCTTCTCCTCTACTCTGGCTGGTGATCCTCTAGAAGACTACTACCTCTACTGCACAAGCTTGTGGATCTCTCTCCACTAAATAATCTTATCCCCACTCAAAAGACCTATCCTTACTTCCCTGGTTTATGAATCTATATCCACTAGATACTACTGTCCTCTCTACTCTATCACCTCCAAATATCTATCTCAAATCTGCACTAAACACAGTCCTTCGATCTAGCACAAATCTACTCAAAAAATCCACTTAAAACATGCTCAAATATACTCAATAGGTCCACTAAGAACCTGCTCAAATCTGTTCAATAGGTCCACTAAGAACCTGCTCAAATATACTCAATAGGTCCACTCAGAACCTGTTCAAATATGCTCAACAGGTCCACTCAAAACATGCTCAAATATTATTAACATGTCCACTCAGAACCTACTCAAATCTACTCAACAAGTCCACTCAGAACTTGCTTTAATCTTCTCAATTAGTCCCCTCAGAACTTATTCAAATCTTCTCAACAAGTCCACTCAAAAAATTTCCAAATATTCTCAATAATTCCACATAGAACTTGCTCAAATTTGCTCAATAATTCCACTCAGAAATTTTCCAAATCTGTTCAATAAGTTCACACAAAATCAGTCCACAAGTCTTATGAAAGAATTGCCTCAAATCTGCTTAACAAGTCCATACAAAACTTTTTCAATCTCATAGAGACATAAAGAGAATTGTTATATACTCAATATGTTCTATACTCAATGCTCAATCACTTTATCAACTCAAATTAGAATATAGAATAGTTTTTTTTATGGAACTTGAATAATCACTTCACACATCCACTTGACTAGGATCAATCAACTCTACTCAAGCAATCACTCAATGAAATACCCCTTTCTCACAAACCCTAGTCCAAGCATATATTCACCAACTCAAAATTTTTCCAACAATTCTCAACAAAAAATCTCACATAACAATGATACTCATGTTCTTTTCAAACCCTAGCTCAAGTTCTTTGCATAACAACTTACTTCAACAATAATGCTCATAAAATAATCTTCACATAAAAATGATACTCATGTTCTTTTCAAAACCCTAGTTCAAGTTCTTTGCACAACTTACTTCAACAATGATGCTCATAAAATAATATTCACATAACAATGATACTAATGTTATTTTCAAAACTGTAACTCAAATTCTTTACACAACCAATGGCTTCAACAACAATGCTTATCAAACAAGGTTTTAATTACAACTCTTTATTCTAGAAAACCTTTAAGCATTAACTCAAAAACTCTTGAAAAGGAAACCCTAATCAAGTCCTTTTCACTCCAAACTTATTTTTAAAAAACCAATAATCAACTCAACTATGGAAGAATTGGCTCATACCTTTTGCTTGACAAGGAGTAGACCACACAAATCCGCCACACTCATAATAACTTTTTTGCCAATCTCAAGAAAAGTTAGAAGATAATAATTTTCTTAATGAATCACAATACAAAATGATATCAAATAAAATATCACTCCAACTTTAAAATAATATCCAACACCCTCATAAAAAATACCTTTAAAAATAAAATCAACACTCTTAAAGTCTTACTCCTCCAATATGCAAATATAATAATTAAGACTTTATTAAAAAATAAAATCAAACTCCTTATAACTCCAAATTTTATTAAAAATAATTTCCAACAAATACCAATTTTCAACTAGCAACCCTTTCAACTATTTTCAACTAGCAACCCTTTCAACTATTTTCAACTAGCAATCCCTTTTAACTCCCAAATTTAGGCAATATAAAAAATAATTAAAATTTAATTACCTTATCTTTGGAGGGATTCGAAACCTTAACTCAGCCCATGACCAACGCCTTAGTCGTGGCTCCAAATGCTACATGAGCTAAGCGCTCCCTTGGGAAGGGGAGATCACCACGTGCTCTATGAACCTCCCTTTCTCCACAAAAGATAAAAATGTGTGCCTTCCCTTGGTGCTTCAACACAATGCAAACACTGTCACTGCATTTTGAACGCAGGCCACTCGATGCCTCAACATTTTAGCCAATGCCTCCTTGCCACTAGGCCATGCTGCCCAGCTGGCTCTAAACTTTCCATCACTTTCAAATTATTTTCAATCACTGTGACAAAGAAATACGAAATCATTGTTTTCTCACAAGCTTCCTCTTCATAGTTTGCATGCAATCACATTTTGAAGCAAGGATAATTTTGAATAACTTTAAGGCATGGTATATGTAGTCTTTCCACCTTTATGCAAACATGTCGACGCTCCTCCAACCTTATTCAACGTCGACACTCGAATTAATTTATAAATGATTTAAATTTATTTAAATTTAAATATTATAAATTAATTTAATAAAACCTTTGGTTTTATTAGGGCCTTCTCTTATTGCACAACTTGGTATTAATGATATTTATTTATAAAATTTAAATTCCTTTTGAATTTAAATATTTTATAAAATAAATATTAGACCTCCTTTAACTTTGCAATAGGCCTTCTTGGGTTTTTATGAAAAACCTTTTAACTTATACTCTCATATAATATTAAAATATTATGGAGCCCTTTTGCATTTAACTTCCACATTGTTGAAGCTTCTTCTTGGATATTGGTGACAACTTTGATGACTTTATTTCTTACTGAATTTCTTGACATTAATGATGACTTCATCCGGTGACATCAATGTTAACTTTGACGTAGGGACTCAAAATGTCCAACATAACATTAACACAATAACTTGTAAATAATATGCATGTGTTAAAGGGATGCCAAGTTTACCAATAGAGAATATCAATCAAATGAAATAAAATAAAAATTATTAATTAAATAAATAAAATATCATTTACTTCTACTACAACAAAAATAATCAAATCACACATGTTAGAAAATTAATTATAAGAGTAATTAAAAATTTCTAGTCAAAGAACAAACCAATGTCTACTCTAACTATAATAAAAAGAACCAAATTCAACTGCTAGAAAATTAAAATAGAAAACTAGAATAAAATTAATAAAGTTAGAGAAGAAATCAATCCATTTATTCACAAACAGACACACTTATTGAAGAGTACAACATTCTAAAATAAACTATAATATTGGGAAACTAAGTAGGCCCTTATTAAGAGATAAAGGCACTAATTCCATTTTATTATGGAAGCAATTAACTAACTTTGAATTATAGAAAACTAAATTTACTTAATATTTAAATTGTATTATAAAATTTACAACTATAACAACACTTAATTACTATATTCTTGTACATCCTATCTCTCTTCACATGTAGAGAATAAACTATTGCTATATTATGTACAATAGTTAAATCTACTATAATCTATATATTAGGAACCACCATGGATTATAGAACAACTATATTGTTACATTTTAGTGAACATGATCTTCAAGTCTACTATAATCTATATATTAGGAACCACCATGGATTATAATACAATTATATTGTTACATTTTAGTAAACATGGTCTTCAAGTTTAGGCATAGAAAAAGGAGTTGGCATTACTTACCGAATGAAATATAAATTTAGACAAATGATATTTTTCATAGGATATGTTTCCTAATTAGAATTTTCTCCAACTATCTCATCCTTGTTGTACATATTCTTTTATTTATACCTTATATCATACATAAATCTTGTGAAAGCTACATCATACTGTATTAACTAAAAATAATTTATTTGTTATTAAATCATATTTCTATTACATGATTTCTTGATGGGTCCTTTTAGAAAATGTGTTTTTCACCATTTTATATTGTGGCATCCATCCAAGGTTCTCTATAGGAAACTCAAAACATTTTATAGCAAAATTAACTTAAACATTCTATAATATTGGCATTCCATAGCAAAAATTGGTAAGCCATCCTATAGTAAAACAATGTTAATATTTGTAAAGAAAATCAACTTTTCAAATAGCCATCAAAGAAAATTTGTTTTCTTCATAAAGTTATCAAACTTTTAGTATTAGTCACAATTATCTTTCCAAAATAACTATTCTGGTGTATACAATAAATATGGAGAAATATACAACATATTAGGTAACTTATATAAAAGGATATATGTTTTGATAGATACTAGACATAATTAGGATGCCATATATAACATGCATCACTACATCCTTTCCAAGAAATAAGAATGCATTATAATATTTTTATAAAATTTATGTTTCTTTACAAAATCAACACCATCATAGATGAACTAACCAAGGAATTAATAGAATGATAAAGAAAATAAAGAAGGTACATCAATAATAGAAACTAAAATAATCTTCATGGAGATCAAATATGTCATTGCAATAATTTCAATAGTGTTCATCCTTTATTATAATAATGACTTGTAGGCATTTTTCTTTTGCAATTTAACATATAAATATTGTTTTTCATTTAAAAATGATGAGTTATATAGAACATAAATTCTTTATAAGAAAATGAATGGGATATTATGAGTTGAAGTAAATTATTATAGAAAAACAAGCCTCTTTTTTAGTTAAGTCCTCTTAATGTCTGAGAGATTATGTTGCATAATCCAAAATTATTGCCTATGCATCCCAACATATCATGGAAGATATTCTATCTAGATAATAGTGTGATGAAAAGAATAATAGGTGGATTACAAAGATACAATAATATGACAAAGATATCAAACCCATAAATTTAATTTGTGGAAAATTTTTGGCTAAGTTTATAGCTAAAACTAACATGTAAACTATGGGAATATCCCAAGTTATCAAATTAGATTTACTCACAAAAGTATACTCTATTTTTCATTATGAATAGGAGAAATATTTTTCATATTATATGTTAACATTGTAGACACTAGAAAAATTAGCTAAGTTCCAAAAGTGAGAAGTGAAAAAGATAGTTGTTGAATATTGCATCATTGATAAGTAGTTGCATTGGAATAATACTCAAGGCATTTTATTAAAGTATTTACTAGACAATGATATAAATGGTGTAATTGAATGGATGCATGTCTGGTTATGTGAACATCATTTAAACCAAATCTACACCGTATAAGATACTCAAGTTTATTTATTATTTGGCCACATAATTTAATGATAAGAATAAGATGGTAAGATCTTATTTGCAATACTGATTACCTATGTGAAAATAGAATTTTCCATAGTTTCCTTTTAATTCAATCAAGTTTGAAACCCTTGTTGAGAAATGAAAAACATGTTTTAGTAGGAATTTTGATTAGCATAAATAGTTTTTTAATGCTATAGATTAATTCATCAAGTGTGTGTTGTTTTTCATAATACTTTTCAAAAATCACATGATGTGTAATATTTACAAAAATTCATATGAAAGATAAAATATGATCAAAATATAAAGATCAAGTATACAAAAAAAGATTAAAAAATATAGGTGGGTGCCTATAGGTACCCCCATGATAAAATAAATCATACTCATAAACCGATACAATAGATTCATGTTTGGAGGAATTTATAGTAGATATATAATCCCCACATTACAATTATGATTACATTAACCAAGGCCAACATAGGGCTCAAGGTTAAGTCAAGTTGCTAAACCTTTAATTAATGGTTTAGTTAATGTTAGCAATCTAAGTAGTTTAAAAATCCCACAAGGGATGAGTACATAACCATCTAGGTAGATTAACCAATCCCACATGGAATTAATACAAAAATATTGGTTGTAAGCTTACATATAGATTGCCCATATGTAGGGTTATGCATAAGGGGTCAACCTCGAAATGTATTTATAAAAATGGGGTGAATCAGTTTCAAAATTGAGGTGAATAGTGTTCAAACTCATGTAGAAGACATGGCAAATTGCATTTTTTCCACCAAAAATTATAAAAATGGGGGTAATCAATTACAAAATATTGAGACCATTTATTTTTCATATATTATTGTGATAAGATTTTTTTTAATAATATATTTCTATTAGAAGATTAATGTGCACTATGCCTTCTATCTTGACACTTGTCATTTTCTCTTAACACTTGTCATATTATCATATAGGAAACCTGCTTATATATGTAATCATTTTCATTTATAATATATCTCATCTTGTTCATTCCCAATATCTAGTATCAAAGCTAGGTTTTCCCTGCCTTGTTGGTTTGAGGGGGGATTTCCCTCATGGAAATTCCCCCCCCTCATAATTCCCCTCATTTTCCTCCATTTTTTTTCCTTCAAATCAGGGAGTATGCTCTCCATATTTTGATGGATTAGAAACCAGACATTTGATGGAAAAATCCATGGCTGGAATTTTTTTCCTATGTATCTGTCCAAAGAAGTAATTTCTCCAAGAGAGAAATGAAAAACGGGATACACCTTTTAATTTTAAGGCAAATTTTTTTTTGGGGGTTTATTTTGCAAGAAATTTAACACAGTGGATGAGCTGTCATTATCTACTTTGTGGCTATTGAATGCTATTATTAATTGGTCATTGCCTCTCTTGATCTCAACAAATTCAGCTTGGAGATACCAATTTTTCATGCAGAAAAAGAAGCACTCGTTCAAAAATTAAAAAAAAAAGGTGAAGCCACTGGGAATTCCTGGTTGGTCACTCATCCCAGTGCTTCTCCATCCCATGTATGCTCAACTTGGGAGTTTTCATGTGCACTTAAAGCCACTACAACCAAAATAATTGGTTGTTTCTAGCAAGGAGGCATGCTGGATTTAAAGAAAAACTATGCACTACATCTTCTTTATGGATGATATTTGTGTTTGAGATGGTCTGGATCCTAAAATTATTCAGGTTAACCATTTGAGTTTTGAAGCATCAACAAAATCTATAGAGCAGTGGCCTTGATTCACTTTGAATCTATATTCATATAATGGCGGAGTGTCATACTTATGCTGAACTGGAGGTTGCCAGAATATCCAGATCCACTGTATCTTCTAGGTGCTATAGAGAAGGTGACTCATTGCTACCATTTGAGAACTCAAATTAAAGGGTCATCTACCAAAAATGCACCTTAATACAAAAGAAATATGAGCCATGAAATACAATAAAAAATGAGCCATAGAATCCAAATGTGAAGGAGAAGAAGAAAGAAGAGAATATAATCTTATGAAGTGTCTTTTTTTGTAGTATTCAAAAGTTGATCCAAAAAAGTCCTCGGATAGATTCTAGGGTGTCTATGTCTATAGTCCCTACAGTAGGTGTCCTTATGGTAATCACCTCATCTTACTAGAATGCATGGGTAACTAGCCACTACATCTCCCAAGTGTAATAGAGGAGAAAATTAGATATTAGGATCACTTACATAAAGTGTTGGGTTCAACCAAAAATACACTCTAGAATACAATAATATTTTAGGCTAAAAAATACATATAGGACAGTCTAAAAAATAAAATTGGACACCACCAATGTGTCCATCTCAAAAAAATCATTTCGACGACTATAAATACCCCTATGTTACACTCTTAATGGCGCCTTCATATTGTGAAAAAACAACAACATCATGAATCTTAGAATATTCTTGGCATCAAAGAATATTCCCCTAGAATATTCTTGGCATTGCTCATAGCGAAATGAAAAATAGATCAACTTTCCCTCGTAGGGGAATTACATTAGTCATGTGGGCCATCCACTTCCACTACCCCATGTGGAAAATATATTAAAAAAAATATTTGGAATATTTTCTCATGTCCCCATACAATAAAAAGTAAAGTTCGCTCCACTTTAATAAAATTTACCCCTTATAAATAAAGAAAATGCTCGATAAAGTGGTCCCCACTTTAAAAAAAATAGCTCTCCAAACTTGCCAACTTGAATGAATAGGGCCTCCCCTCTATAAAAAAACCTAGTGCCCCCATTAATGTTAGAATATTAATGTGCACTATGCCTTCTATATTGACACTTGTTAGTTTCTCTTGACACTTGTCATATTATCATATAGGCCTCATGCCTATATATGTAATCATTTTCATTTGTAATATATCTCATCTTTTTCATTCCCAAAAATATCATTTTGGGTTTCCAATATCTAACATCCTTTTGCATTACCCTTACTAGATCTCTAATTGCTTTTTCTCTAGTATCAAACTTCAACAACTTTAGAGCTTATTTTAGAGGTCTTCTCAGGGTTTCTTGATGATTTTACCAAGCATAAAATTGATTATAGATCAATTTAAAGTGTATATTTCATTGATATAGGTTATTTTAATAAATAAATAAAAAATAAATCTTTGGATCAAAAGTTACACCTTATATAATGTTATCTATTGATAGAATATTGGTCCATGATAGGTTTAATCCTAGTTAGGATAGTGAATAATTTTGGTGAACATTGGTTTAAAACTAGATGAGTTTGATTGTTCAAAATATGGTGTTTGAATTCCTAGAAATTTTTCTAACATCCAAAACAATTTCAAATAAGGAACATACAACATCATAATTAATTTTGTAAAACAACAATGTTGTCTTCACATCATTAGTACATTATATAGTCAATAAGTAATTAGCATCATTATGCATACCTGACTAGCACATATTAAAATTATCATTTTACATTGTCTACCTATGTTCATTTATATTTGCATTCACCATACACATTGCATGTTTGCTTATCTCATATTAGGTTAATATGTTTGTGTGATTGTTAACATGTCATTGATTAATTCAAACCACTTGATATGGTTTCATTCAAACACATACATCCAAAAATATGACTACACATGCGCATACCATAAAATTTTTAAATACATAGATTTTCATTCCTAACATCAACTATAAAAAAAAGGAATGCTACATATCATATACCATCTATCAAACCACATACATCAATGCATGATTATATATATTAAATCTCTACAAAAAGACATCATATATAACAAATAAATATCACATCATCACATTTAATAAAATATGCTTATCGTATATCATATATCAAAAAGTTTTGTACAAAAATTAAAATTACCCAGAGGCTACATCACAAAATCCTATTGGAAAACATTATCATACATCATCATATCATACAAAATTATGGGTCTTTGCCACATCTAAAACATGCATCACTGCTCCTATCTCCTAACCCTTTCACCACTTCCCTCCTAGCCTTGACGTATCTCAAAGAGTATGTATAAAAATATTAGCCAAAATTAACAAAATGATAACTAATAATTCTATAGGGAATCCAACATATATACTCCAAAGAACAAGGCAAATTATACTTAGACAAAAAATGATAGCAAAGAACACCATAAGCCATAAATTAGCCACTAATTTAATCCTCTCTATCACTAGATACTAGATATAGTTGTTCATGGCTAGACATCTTTTAGCCACCCAAGGCTACATGATTTCCTATCATGATCGAAACCCTCTCACTCTTCCCCATTTTTATCGAAATCAACTCACTTTTAATTGTCATGCTTGAACATCTCTCACTTTTTCCCCATGCACACACTTTATGAATCCCTAATCCATACATCCTATCCCATTTAAATGTTTTAAAGGTTGTTCCCTTTGCCTCATCATTAAGATTTTCCATCAAAAGAACCATTCATTTGGTCAAATTTCCAAAAAAAAAAAAACCATACATATATATATATTTCAAATATTTTTTCTTTAGGTCGTACCACTTGAACTCTCTACCTACCACTCAAGCAGCAACCATTTTATCAAGTGACTTGTCACTATTTTCAGCTTCTTCACCCATCAAATCATCGCTTGAGGGGGTAGACATCATATACATTAAATCCTTCTTGTGCATGATAAATATTCAAACACTCAAACTTAGAATTTGTATTTATCTAAAAACATTTGCCATAGACTATCTAAAACCCTCCTTTATTAGAGTAAATAAAAGCAAAATATTAATTAAGTTTTATTTACTCCATGTTAATGTCTGTATAGTTAATCATTAATTCCCTTCATTCAGGTGGCAAGTTAAGTCCACTTACAATCAATTAAATCTTCACAAGGACACCTACTCTTGGTTGGTCACATTATATCAAACTCAATAATCTGACAAAGGTATGGTTTCAAATATACTCATCCCTTCCATAATTTGGATATCTTACATTAATCATTTAGCAAGACAATTTTGTGTTTCTTCCCTCAAACAATCAATATTGCTCTACAAAATTCCATAATCAATCATTCATCAATCATATATCAACCATCAATCTAGTGTCATAATATTTTGCACTACACCATGTTTTCACACAATGCAATACAAAAATGGGTAAATGTTGACACCCAAAAATCTCAAATTCTTCCTTATCTACTATTCCTTTATTCACTATTCACCTTATCCACTATTTATTTATTCACTATTCACCTATCCGCTAAGCATTATTATTATTCACTAATCACTAAGACCCTTTGGTTACCTAAGCACTCTCCTAAACCTAGCCCTTGGTCACCATGTGATCATCCCTATGGGCCTAACCAAGGGACACCTCATCCTAGTATACCCTTTGAATAGTCTACTTACCACCTAAGCCTAGATTGCTCTAGCCTAACCTTGGTTTCCTCTCAACCTTGATCAACTCTCACCCTAGGTTTACCTAACATGGTCAACCTAAATAATGCTCCATTTCTACATAAGACAAAATTCTTACCTCATATTTATTCTCACCCTATAAGGCAAAGAAAATCCCATACACCCCCTTTACATCTTATCCTTTAAGCAACCATTTTATAATATTTTATTCATGTCTTCCCTTTGGTCTCATTCCACATGGACAAAAAAAGGTCCATACCCTACCCATCCTACCTTGTCCTCTACCATGTCACCTTAGGAGACACGTCATAGGGGACACCCCACATAGGATACCTCATATGACATGAATCCCTCCCCTAACATTGGAAAAATATATAAAAAGAATACAAGTTTCCTTAAAAGGACATGAAAAAGAGAACCATTCATATGCCAAACCTCTACCAAAATTATTTTATAGAATTCTACATTCAAGCCCTCACTTACCATCAACTACCATGGATGATAACATATGCTTCTTTACATCCCTAATTTTTTTGTAACTTATTATCAACTAAAATTTTAGAGGGGTTCCTAACTTGGAAATGATATCCAAAAACAAGTAGAAGGCCAAAAAGTCCTCCAACTAGGTAAGCATCAATGTCTTAACTAGTTTTGTAATTATTTTCAACACTTTTGTAATATGTTAGCCTAATTTCCTTTGAGGATTTTGTCTATATTACAGGGGATCTAATTGATATGGGCCCCCAAAAATTTATAACCATTTTTGTAGGGTTATTGTAGTTCTAGAGGAGTTACATGACTAACAATGACCCACAAGCAGTAAGCCTACTCCCTTCAAAAAATATAGAGAATACATTTATGGTTGTTCACCACTTTTACTAAAAGAGAGTTTCCCTTGTTGGCAATTTGAGTTATTTTATGTTGTCATTGATGTCACATGGATCATTGATGTCACATGGATCACATTTGAGTTTTGGTGGCAAAAGCACTTCATAAAATATCATTTATGATATTTTGGAGAGCATGGATATATACAGGGTTTTTGTGAAAACCAAGGTAGGCAAAATAAAAGGTTTTATTTAAAACCATGGATGGCATATTTGAAATAGGTTTTTCTTAAAACCCAGGTTGGATTTTCGTTTCATCAAAAAAGGTGCCCCGATGATGGAGATATTTAATTTTAAATATTTAGTTTAAATTTTAAATTATTTAAAATTTAAATTTTAATTTTAAAATTAAAAATAAAATTATAGTGTCGACGTCTAAAGAAAGGAGGAAAGGCATATATAAGTGGGGGGAGATATATATATGCCACCAAAAGTTTCGATAAATTTTTGTCCTCAATTTTCGAATGCATTCGAATTGATAACGTAATGCGAGAAGAGCCTGTGTGTTGAAGCGTGTGTAAAGAGGCGTGTGAAGGGTTTACAAAATTTGGGTCTATTGAAGAATCATTCACAGAGGATAACCAAATGCATAGGCACATTTGGCCTAGTGGTTCATGTACGTTGTGTAAGAAGTAGGAGGTCCTGCGATCAAGTCTTGTCGGGGATGCTTGCTGTGTTGAAACACTCGAAGGATTTTTGAGTTTTTGAAGGGCACAGAATATTGAGGTATTTGTTTTGGTTCGTGCCCCTTTGAACACGTGAGGGCATGTGGCCCAACGGTGGCTTGGCCATGGTTAAGGTGTTGAGCAAGGAGGCATCAAGGGATCGAATCCCGTCAGGGACAGAGGCAAGTTAATATTTTTTTAATATTTTATTTTTCTAAAGTTGCCCTAGGAGAAATAAGGGTTATGATGCACCTTTAGGAAAAAGAGAGATTTTTGGTGATTTTCTTTTTGGAAGTATATCATATTATATATCGTTGGAAAGCTTATTTCGGGGGCTATTTTATTAAATTGCTTAGAGGGAGAAATAAGGTGTGTAAAGAGATATTTCTGATTTTGTAAAGAGGTTCAAAAGTGAAGGTTGCTTTGTTCTTTTTCAAAGAGGATTAATTCTTTCATGAGGGGACATGATGCATTTTATTAAGTAGGAGTAATAAGGTGTTATTTGGATATTATTGTTGTGTTATTAATCATGATCCCTAACCCTTATTGAAAGTTGAAAAATAAATTTTGTTGAGTGTGGAAGATTTAGTGGACAACTAATAAGGCATCAAAAAGGTATGAGCAATATTCTCCATTGACTTTGTTTATGGTGGTTGATTTCTGAAATATCATTGGAGAGAAAAGGATTGATTGTGGTTTCCTTTTCGAAAGTGGTTGGTTGAATGCTTCAAGGTTTTCTGGTTTGAGAGTTGTGATTAAACCTTGTTTTATAATCATTATTGTTGAAACCCATTAATTGTACAAAGAACTTGAACTTGAGTTAGAGGAGAACATGAGTATCATTGTTATGTGAGATTTGTGGTTAAGCATTATTGGAAATATTTTGAGTTGGTTGATACATGCTTGGACTAGGGATTGTGAGAAAGAGTTGTTCCTTGTGGTTATTGGTTGAGTTGAGTTGTTTGAGCCTAGTCAAGTGATTGTGTGAAGTGGTTGTTCAAGTTCCATGAAACAAACTATTCTATATTCTGATTTGAGTTGAGATCATTGTGGATCATTGTTGTCATCCATTGTAGAGTGCATTGCCATTCATTGTTGAGTTCATCATTGAGCCTTGCCTTCATAGATTTGTGGATGAGATTTGAGTGCTACTTGAGCATGATTGATTGATCCTTTGAGAAGGCTTTTGGGATAGATTTCTAGACAGATTTATGGCAGATTTTGTGCATGATTGATTGAGCCTTTGAGAAGGCTTTTGGGATAGATTTATGGACAAATTTATGGTAGATTTTGTGCATGATTGATTGAGCCTTTGAGAAGGCTTTTGGATAGATTTCTAGACAGATTTGTGGCAGCTTTTATGCATGATTGATTGAGCCTTTGAGAAGGATTTTGGATAGATTTGTGGACAAATTTTGAGCAAGTTCTTGGTGAGCTTGCTAGAGCATATTTGAGCAAGTTCTTGGTGAGCTTGCTGAAGCAGATTTTGAGCAAGTTCTTGGTGAGCTTGCTAGAGCATATTTTGAGTAAGTTCTTGGTGAGCTTGCTGAAGCAGATTAGTGGATTGCCTACCTGAGTAGATCAAGATTGCCTACCTGAGCAGATCAGTGGATTGCCTACCTGAGCAGATTAGTGGATTGCCTAGTAGATTAGATCAATGGATTGCCTTGCTGAGTAGATCAGTGGATAGCCTAGCTTTGAGCAGATCAAAGTAATCATTTGTATTAGGATAAGGATCCCTATTTCTTTATGAAATATTATAAGGAGATTATCTTGTGGAGTACCCCACATTGGGGGAACCACGTTAAATCTTGTGTCTCAATTGTGTGTGGTGATTTGTGCTCTTGCTTACTATTGCTATCTATGTTATTAATGCACATTGCTATATTTGGATATTGCAATTAAGGACACTAATTGGTATTGGTTTGGAAAGAAAGTAAAAAGTTGGTGCTATATTGTTCACCCCCCTCTTAGTATAAGCTTGTGTTCTTCAATTGGTATCAGAGTGTGTTCCTTAAGAAAGGCTAACAACTTGAGGGAATATTCTACAAGAACACAGATGGCTTCACAAAATGGATCATCTACAAGTAAGGCTCCACTGTTTGATGGTAACAATTATGCTTTCTAGAGCATGAGAATGAATAACTACTTGATATCACAAGGATATGAGGTATGGCAGATGGTTGAAAAAGAGTATAAGGTTGAAGGTGATCCCGAGGTAGATAAGACTATCAAGAAATTGGTTGAGATCAATGCAAGGGCAATGAATTGTATTTTGAGTGGGCTACGTGAGACAAATTTTGCA